>JAVHNF010057938.1:0-17590 GCA_034783455.1 Micropsitta finschii
GTTACCCTGCTCTTGCAGGGGGGTTGGACTAGATGATATTTTGAGGTCCCTTCCAACCCTTGGGATTCTGTGATTCTTTGATTCTGTGATCTTGACAAATTTGACTACCGGGAGGATTCACACTACTCCTTGCAGCAGGAGCCTGATGCTCCAGGCATCACTCCTGGTCCTGTCACCTCTGCCCTCATCAACTCCCTCTCTGCATCCACTGCTGCTGTACATCATCCACTGTGAAGAGCAAAGCCTGCCCGCAGTGCCAAGCACCTTGCTATAACTACGCAGCCATCAATAAGGGTGTGATAAGGTGCAGATTCAGGTTGTCATGCTGCTCAGGCTGAAAGTGAAAAGGAGTTGGGTGAGATGTCTACTCTGAGGCAATTGGGAATACCTTCAAGAGACGGTTGCACTGGGCCACAGCTGGCTCTATAAGGAAGAGAATTACCAAAACCACCATACAATACTGCTCATATCCCATGGTATACAGCACAGGAAGCAGCCACCTTGATGCCATGCAAGCCAGAACACTTCATGACTTGCGCCAGCCAGCAACAGTTGTCACATTAGTTTGTTGTCTTGGCAGTGGCCATTCAAATTGCAATTGCAGACTACACCTGCCTAACTCAAGCCTGTACCACCAGTTCTATTGCATTTTAAAGAACCAATTTTAATAACCCAAATTAATTCTAATTAATAGGGGAAGATGTGGCAGCATCATAAAAAGTAAAGGTATTCTTCACATTTGAGGTTAGGATTTAGCAGAGTTCAGAGGTCTTAATTTCATAACTATGCATTAAGGTCAAACCAGCAAAGGGATTACATTAATCTAGCTTCTATTTCAATGAACAGAAAAAAAAGCTCCCATTATTGTCCCATCACATCACTTGGTTTTATGAATCACATATAAGTAAGATGACCATTTATAAATCCAGAAAAAAATAATCCAGTCTTTCTCATTCTGTTAAGTCTACAAAGTTTAGATGTGGCAGGAAAGTGAGCTAATTTAAAATCATAGTTTGGGTCAGCATATCTATTTACAGTGTTCAATTACATGATCATATCATTTTGCACAGCCTTCTTTATATTGGCAAGCTATAAAAGAGCTTCTTCGAATGGAACCATTGTTCTGCTGCACTCTCTAAGAATAGCATAGACTATATATAAGGTCTCAGCTCCAGGGTTGTGCAGAGGACCTGCCTTGATAAATTCAGAAGTTTCCTATTGCATCAAAGTTCCTTCCTCCTTTTTCTTCCCAGTCTCTTTTGCCCAAATATACCAGACTGTATTTGGCCCAAGCAGCTCCCCGCCCCAGCCCCACTCCCAGATAGATTAGGTACTGATTTGTCTTTTCTTTCCTATCACAGACAACTGCATTTTATTGTTTCCAAATCTGTAAGGCTGCTTTTTTTCAACCATATTTAGCCTAGCTTGTCACACAGTAACAGAAGAAGGTGTTATTTGCAGGTCAGTATTTTCACTTGCTTGCTGAGAGATGCTCACAGAAAGCTTCCTGGGGCCTCTCTTCTGCTTGTCAGTGGACAATGGCTTTATCCAGAACAGAGCAGTGGCACTTCAGTCCTGAGTCTATCACCATAAGATCATTGGGAAGTCCACTAGAAAACTCAGGGTATGATATTAGGTACTTTTTCACAGAAGTAAGAATATTGTGGTCAATAGTACAAGGACTTTAAAGCAGCTGCAAAGTTTAGATTTGCTTTAGCTGGTGAGAGAAGAGAAGAAAAAACAAGAACAGTTTCTTCTTTCCTGGGTGGTTAAAGAAACTGTAAGAACATCAGTGTTGGTGACATTTGATAATGCATATATGGAGGGTCGGTAACAAAAAAATAGAACATGAACTGGCAGGGAAAAAGAAAAATCCTACGTTTAAACCAAGGAGAAAACAGAGGAAATAAAGTTACAAAAGGAGCTGCAACTCCTTTTTACTCCTGTCAGAGATTTCCAATATCCTCCCAAGTCAGGGCCTCAGCAAAGGAGAAGGGAAGAGCAGAGCTTATGCAGCTCAGACTTCCAGGCAGTCCCAAGGGCACGCTGACCTCCAAAGTGTGCTTTAGCAAGTCTGCTTTGGTCTTTGCCTGAAAAGGCCTTTGCTTAGACCCAGAGCAAATTAACTGTGGGATAAAAACCACCTGTGCAAAGCTTTTGCTATCTGTGTTTGCTACAGCTTCTCAAAGGCCTCCTAAAGAAATGAAATGTAAGGGGGAGGACAGTGCAATTCCCAAACACCACTGGAGGCGACATTAGAAGGACACTTATTGCCAAGGACCAGAGGTGCCTGACAGACACTCAGGAAATCAACCCAGGGAGTTACCAAGAGGTTAGATTTCATCACAGCGAGTCACCAAAAGTTATGTGAGACTATTTTTTTTCCAGGTCTGTAGATGTGGTCAAAAAACTATGCAGACTGTTTCCATGCAATTTCTCCTAATCTAACTCACTCTGCATCCCAAACATGCAGACCGGGAATGCAGCAGTCTGGCACTTGCTGCTCATGAGAGGGAAGAGGACCCAGCTGCTACTTACACGTCATACATTACTATCCACTCTGTCTTAGCAAGTGATTTCAGACTGTGGCATGGACAAATACTTGAGGGACAGACCCTCATTTTATTCCAGTTTTAGAAATCCTACCAGCTTGCTCACTGGAGAAACACCTCCTAGAAAAGCTACATGTAAACTTATAGAGCTCAATTATAAAACTGTGTTAGTTTTGGCCTGTGCCTGGTCCCTCTGGAGTTGTTTGGCCAGCACTCCCAGCTTCTGAGAATCTCTCAGTATTACAACAGGGAGATTTCTTCAAGCACACACTCTGATGCACTGTGGGGACATTTCTGCATCTTTAAAGAACCCAGCTTCTCTGAAAGGAGATCTACTGAAATATGGCTACACTGCCTGTATTTTTCTGTGTCTTTCATGTTCTCTTCAGTCCCACCAAGTTGTGTGAAATCTTTACATTGGCTCAAATAGGATCTTCTGAATAAACAAATGGAGCAAATTTGGCTTTCACTAACAGCTAGAATGCTTACCATTTTATCTGGACATCACCCTTTCATATGCTTGAAAATTCGACATTGATTAATAATATTAGAACGTTATTTAAATAAACATGCTGTCTGTCCTCAGGCACTGCTGGTCTTCTCTGTAGCAGACGGTGCAAAGAAACAAGGTCCAAAACATCTAAGAAAGTGAAAAGGTAAAGGAAAAAGAAAAGAGCACTCAAGATACAGTGTCAGCTGAGATCTCTGCAGCAAGTGATGAAATGCCTGGCAAATATGAAGAAGTAAAACCTGGCCTTCAGAAAGGAGGTCCCCCTCGGTTTAGAGTGCACTGAAGGACTCAGATTACTTCTCTGAGAAGTGTATTTTGGCTTTACTATAAGAAGCACTCCTGGATCACTTGGCCTTTTCACTGACTTCTTACAGGATTTAATTACAGTTGCTACACTAGGCTGTATGCAAAATATGACATGCAAACATATTACCTGGCAAAGCTGAGATGTAGATGAGTAGCATGTGTTCCACTAGAGAGAAAGAGTCATTTGAGCAGAAGGAAGAAGCAATTTGATGAGAGCTACAAGCCAAATCTGTGGCAGAGCCAAACGCAGAAGCCAGGCATTCATCTTTTCTAATGAAAAAAGCTTTGGGATGGTGGCTACTTGCTGAATTCAGGGGAAGAAGAGAGTGTCATTTGATTGTCCAGCTACAAAAGCATCACCAATACAAAACACATCAAGCAGCTTGGCATGCTTAGAGGCAGCAAGCAATAAACAGTGATGCAAGACATGATTAGGGTAAGTTACCTGGATAATGTGATAGATCCCATAATTCATTATCATCCCCCAAATAAACTGTAAAGCTGACTTCATAACTTACACATGTAATATCTTCAGTCTGTAAGTGTTCACTGCTTGTAGAGGGAAGTTAGAACTCACTGTGAGCATGGCAGCACAAACCATCCTCCAGGTACATGCACTGAAATGGTCCCACTTTGCTCTCACAAGCATAGTATATACATCCAGAGGGGCACCATTTGTATTCTTAACGTTTCTGTCCAGTTTACAGTAGCTTAGATAAACCTTTAACACGGGTGGCTGAACAGTAGAGCATTTGCATTTTCTTCACAATATGAACCTATTTTATACCCTCAAACAGCAGAGATGATTTTGTTTGATAGAACACTTCATGAAAATGGCTTATCATTTTATAGAGCTAAACAAAAAGTGAAATTCCATTAAAAAAAAAAACCCACCAAAACCAAGGCTGAATTTAAAGAAAAAAATAGGGGAAGAGAAAAAAAATCAGTTTGATGGATAAAGCCTTTACATGGAAAGCTCAAAGAAAACCCAACATATAAATCATTTTCAGAAGTCCAAAGGAGGCCCGAGAACCCAAGCAGTACATCCTTGTGCTTTCAGGGCTGACCACACATCATTTCTGACAGATATTTCTCAGACTTGTTTTTAAAACCTTCACCATCAACCTTTGCCATCTTCTGCCAGCCTCTTCCCACATTTCACTATCCTCTCCCTGAGGAAGTATTTCCTAATACCTTTTTCCACTGAAGCCTCCTGCCTAAAGCTTTTCTTTTTTTTTTAACATAAACCCATTAATTCTTGTCCTAGTGAGGATGGATGTGTAACAATTCCATATTGCCTTTGGTTCTGGAGTAACCTTTTACTTGTTTGAAGTGAACAGCTTGCTTTCTGTGTCTTTCCTCATATTTTAAGTATACCTCTGATCAGTTCCATGTCCCACAAAACAGTGATCTCCAATTCATCTTTACATTTCTTTATTGCAGGTGTTTAACCTTGCACACATTTCTCCAGTTCGGAGGGTTTACCTCTGATGTACACTCCTCCTTGGCCCTGCTCCTGTTACAACACTGCTTTTCACCAGCAGCTGGGCACATGTTCTTACAGGACATCTTTACCTTTTAACTCACCCAACAAGGGAGCCTTTCCAATGAAAAACAGCATTGCTAATCACTGCTTCCAGGAAGGAATTAATGGTTGTGGCCATCCTGCACTAGAGCAGAAGTAGAGAGATTCAAAAGGCTTTGTCAGTGCTGTAGCTCATTCACTAAGGCACTACATCCTCACACACCATCCGTGTAGGAGACAGCTTTGATGTAGGAAAGCTTTGATGGGGGAATTTTCATGTGCCAGAATTACCAGGGATATAAACACTTGTACAGCTGGCTGATGGTCTTCTACTTAAAACCACTGAGGGTGCAGCCTTCAACCTGCAGCATGGAGCAGTGTGGCTGCAGTGTGGCTCTAGGAGGGCAAGGGGCCACACCACACAGAGACCCCATGCTGAGCTCTCAGCCATGCTGGCACACCAGATTGCTCAGCCCTGCTAAGGTACAACTCCTGCCCTCCAGGTTTTGTTCATCCAGTTCTCTCTTTTCTGCACTTCTTTTGGTTGTCCAGTTGACCAAGGAAGAGTACCACTAATACACATGAACAGTGTAAGAAGCACCCATGACACTGAAATTAAGTGACCATCCACACAAAAAAAAAAAAATATGTAAAAAAAAAATTAAAGGAAAAAGAAAAGGTTGTTCATGTACAAGGCCAGCTGAGAAACCCTCCCTGTATCTGTGGAGGAACAGCTTATCAACACTGTGTATTACCTGGATGTAAGAGCTGATTCTTTAATACGCACGGAAGGTTTCACATCTTTAAAGTGGCTAATGACTCTTTAGTCCATCTCTCTGCAAGCAGTTGAATTGTGTTTCTGCAAAACATGGGACCAGTTCACAAATACTTTCCATATTAGATCTGTAGTGAAACTAGAAGAAAGAACTGCTCCTGCTATTGTGCAAAACAGTAAATCCTGTCAGTCTTCAGACGTGCAAAGCCTCCAAGGAAGCCACCTCATACCGCCAGGCCTGGGTCTCTGCTGCAACTCTTATCTAAGCCATTACCAAAAAAAGTAACCTCATTACACAACATTTGAGAAACATAAGCAAACATATTCCACTGAGAGTATTTTCCCATCCTTTCATCTGTCATCTCTGTTAAAATGCTCAGACACTGTCACAGTTTTTCTTTCCAGAGCCCTTTACAGACATTAGCAATGGTGGTAGGGACTGCGGTGAGGAAGAAACACAAAGCAGGTCTGCAGAAGTGAGGAGAGTTCCCTCTCAGTAGCCTTTCGTCTATCATATGATACTTTCTGGTTAAGTGGTCACCTCTGATTTATTGAATCAGAGTCTTAATCATGTACTTGGCATCAAGCAAGGGAACTACCAGAAATATTAATAGGGTTATCCAGGACTGGCAATTGAAGTCCCTGTTATTTAAAGCAAGAGTTAGGCAGTATTACCACGTGATCCCCTTGCTCAGACTCTTTGAAGTGTTATGAAAACATTTTTTTAAAGCAATATTTGCCACAGGGTAGTCACTCATGTTATATCTGTCTTACCCCTCCTCTTTTCATCTGTGAGCACCTCATTACCAGTGGATAATACTGATGCTGTAATACCACTTTCCCTTGGGAACAAAATAATAATCATCTGTGTCGTTCAAGAAGGATCCTGCTTGGGCCTTGATGAGCAGGAATGCATACCTATAAAGCATGCCTGACAAAAACACTGGATTTTTTTTCTGTTCTCAGTTCAAGAAATACAGGTACAATGTGTGACCATTGTTTCTAGTAAGGAGTTTTGAATACGCTTTTGTTTGCACAAAGAGCAAATGCATTTGCCCATTGAGACAGAAAATAAACTAATGATGTCAGTAAATGCAACAGTGTTGTTGCTATTAATATATTTCTATGTGTCTGGAGACTATGTTAAGTATTTCTTTCATTAGACTGGTATTTCAGTGCTATATTTTCTTCTCCCTAGAACATAACCTACTAGGACTCACACTCTAATAGGCTTCACAAGAAAATGACCTGTTTAAATGAGCTCAAGAAGTCAAGGATAAGGTGAAAAAGAGCACAGACTGCAAGTGCTAGCAAATTGTGCTGAAGCACAACAGTCCCTCGAACCCTCTAAAGCAGCCCATTGTGCATGGCACTTCTCAATTGTGGAAGAGTTAAATTCTCCCCAGTCTCCCAAGTCATTATCAAAACCTCCATCAAGAATATGTAGACAAAAGAACAGTGCTTTTGCAGAAGCCCAAACACAGGGCTTCTTGCAGGCTGCAGGCTTTATAGCCATGCTGCAAGTCCCCCATAAAGCAAAGCATCACTCTGCTGTAATTGCAATAGAGCCCCTCTGTCACTTCACATCTGCTTTTTTAGGAAGACAAACTGCTCCGAATCTTACAATTGCTCTGGTTTTGTTTTGCTTTGCTTTTGAGATCAGTGAACTTCAGAGAAATATAAAGGTAACCTCCATGTACTGACACAGCCTAAGCTTATATTCAAAGTGGGGGTGCTCTTCCACAGGAAAATAAGACTTTTCATGCTGTTCCTGTCTTGATTCCATTTCCCAAAACAGGCTCCAAAGGATGGTGTCCAGCACGTCTAAACCCTGCCTCCAGACCAGAGAGTGAAGGTCACCCGCCTGAGCCAACTGAAGGATAATGGCAGAGTGGAACAATCTGAACCGAAGCTATTTTTAAACTTTATCATCAAGGGAGTTAAAACACTGCACTTAATGGTAGCTGTTGTCAAGATTAGTTATAGTATCGTGGGAAAAAAAGGACTAAAGTCATATAATAATTACATACACTTTGATGTTTATTAAGAACAGCTACTCTTGTAAAATTACAAAGCTGCATTCACAGATTAGAGCTTAAATTCCTTCATCACCTTTGTCGTAACATTTAGTGAGGTTAGTCATTTTGTTAATGAAACATACAACTGGATTACACTTTTTAAAAACGCTTTATATACAGACCTTATAACTTACAAGTATACGACCGAGTTGATGCTACACAAAAGCATTAAATCTGTCCTTAACAGTGAGCCTCACTCTTGTGTGCAAGGATGTGTGCACACGCAAGTTTTAGCTTTTGACATATGAGTGTACTTCTACTTTTATGCAAGGCTCCGTATTTACAGGAGTTTGGAAATCCCAGTTTACTTGGAAATGACAAGTATCACGAAAGAATTTCAGTCACCATGGTCAGACTTGTCAGAGAGCAGCTTATAAAACAAAGCGGGAGATGCATGAAGAAAAAGTATCCCTCCATAAATTCTCATCAATACAAACACACATCTAGAGAAGGGGCAAAACTAACTATTCCTTCAGTTTGCTTCTCCTGGACCTAAAGCTACAGTGACCAGGTAACTTGGTTGTGCTCAGTACAACCCCTGTTGACATCATCCATGCGTGTTTTCCGAGCCTTTGAATATTCATTACACAACGTCCTGGAGAGGCAGCAGTTATTGTTATTATTCTTTTCTGGATGGAGACTGAAGCAGAGCGAAAGAAAGGGCCTAATCTGAATGAACAAATAAATAAATAGGCACTTAGAGCAATTTAGAAGAAATTACGTTATGCAAGTTCAAGCAAGTGATCCATAAGATCTCCACCCAGCTGCCTAAGCTGTAGGGTGTCCAAGTTCTCATCATTTAAATGAAGCTCAGACTCTAGTGCATTTTCTAAGGACCTCCAAAATCTGCCTGCAGACTGGATTAAGCCTAGCCCAAAACACAGCAATTACAAGCACAAAATTGGACACCAAGTACAACCACCTTCCCATTCTTGCCAGGCAGACTTGGCACTCTCACCTATAACTTCCTGCCTTAAAACTTGAACTACTGAGAAGAGAAAGCCGGAAATGAATTCTTAGTTTAGAGCTGGTGTAGAAAGGATGAATATAATATCCAGAGTAAGTGAAGGCCAAAGAAGAGGGCAGCAGTCTGAGTCCTGGGTTCATGCTCCTGTGCACTGTTCTGGTAAATACAAGATGTATAAATGACAAATTTAAGATGTCATATCTGACATGAACAGTTAGCTACATGGCTCTGGACTGCTCTCCAGAGCTAGCTTCTGTAAGCTAGCTCAGACACCTACACCAACTTCTGCTGGCAGCACAGACGTAACATTTAGAACATGAATAAATAGGAATGCATGGCTAAGGGTAGCTTTGGTGAAGAAGATGGAAGAGAACAGAAGGGTGACTAGCATCTACGCAACTCCCAGACTGAAATTCACAACTGTTGAAAAATCTATGTTCTGCAAGGTAGCCAGAGATGCAGCATAGTGCAGGATTACAATTAATGTTACTGTTCTGTAGACAATGCTCACAAGGAAAAGCAAATGTTCTCTAATCATTACAAGCAAAGGTTTTCAAACTTCTAAAAAATAGCACTAGAAAGTGACAAAAAGGGGATCTTAGCTTTGGCTTTCACACTTGTTCAGTATTAATTAATGGCATCTTTATCAGTCATTTTAGTGAAGCAGGAAATCAGGCATCAGATCTGATTACACATCCATCCTGGAATTAATCCTATTGCAAGTCACAATAGATAGAAAAACAGGGCAACACAAAGGAAAATGTCTGTCACATGTCACCCATCACAGTGGAAATTTTCTTGTTTAGAGGTGCCAATTTGTAAGCACCACATTCAGGATACATCTTCAATTATCAAAAGATTCCAGTCCCAAAGGCCATCCAGCTGCAACAGTTATACTGACAGATGAGCACTGTTTACATTCCTCCAGCAGAATGAGATAATACAAGGATGTCAAAAATTCAGCCAAATCTGCTGCAGAAAATTCTCTCCTTCACAAAACATCTGAATTCTGAGCAATGGGATTTTCCACAACTGTAGAGTGCCATTTTCCAATTTCCACACTTTGGAGTGATCTATTGGCTGGTCTTGCACAACCATAAACACAGCAGTACATTTTTTAAATGACACCCTTTTAGCTGGATATTTTGCTAATCTCCTATTCAGTTTCCTGGGCAGCAACTCTGAAGAATAATAGTTGAGTTGGAAAAGCACTTCATTTTGACATGAAAGACTTGTGATTCTTTTCCAACTGAATGAAGAGAATAAGTGCAGTAGTTTTCTCACAATACACTACCCTGCTTTTAAAAAAACACACATACCGTTTTCCCCTTTACCGTCATCTCTTCAGCTTGTACTTCAAAAGAATGTTCGTATTGTTATACAATGTGTTGATATTCTGCTTTAAATCATAAATGTTTGGGAACAAAGAGTCCCAGCAAGAATGATACTCCAAAAAGTAACACTTAATTTTCATTTGGGATACAGTTTCAATATGAGCATTTCTATATAAGGCAATTCTTTGTCTTTTTTTTTTTTTAATGAGATAATATTAAAAGCTGGCAAAACAGAACAAGGATGAACAATTATATTCTTTAGATTAATAAAATCTTACATAAGAGGCAAATCCTGCCCTTGCTGCTTTGATTTAAATGGAAGTTAGATCTAGCATTTGATGTACATCCTATGCTTTGAGCACAAGAGCGCAAAAATTGAAATATACAATCCAAAACAATATTAAGGACTGCCTATCCCACATCACAGATGAATATCTACCAGCCTACACAAGGACAATTAAATCTGAATTCCTAAATGGAGATCAGATGGCACAGGAGATTACAAACATAATATGGGTCATTTCATCTCTAGTTTACTGTTTTACATACAGTCCAAACGAGTATAGTACAAAAAAGTCATTAGCAACAGACATCTACTGGTAGACAAATGAGCTGATCTCAATCCAGCTTTTTCTGGATACACATAAATTGGGACAGAGGAGAGGTGAGGAGGAGAAGTGGCAAGGGAAGCACCAGAAAATGTACACGGCTAGAACACTTCCAGCGCCTCTGAGAGAAGGCTAGCACTGCCCCATCTCTTGATCCTTAGTGGCCTGACAAGCAAAACACCACAGGAATAACAGCAGCACTTTACTGGGAATTTCAGTCTTCAAAACTATAAGCATTTTTACAAGCAACTCTATCTTTAAGAAAGGATTTTTAAAGTTACATAATAAATAACCTTCTTATATTAGAAGGGGAGCCAGAAATTATTCTGTTTAAATGGTCACGTTGCTTCACAACAAGATAGGCTTTCAGACACTTCATCAAGACTGTCATCACATATCATGGCACTGATTTACATTTAAAGGGGAAAAGGAAGGATTTTGCTCTCAAAATCTAGGCTCTACCATACACAGGCATGACTTAGTTGAGAGTCAGATTTCAACTTTCATTGTTAGGCCAGCGAGCTACAAGCAAGAAAAAGGGCATGTGACACAGGGAAGAGGTACTCCTCAAGCAAGTCAGAATTAATAAGTGTTTCTTATAAGAGCCGTTTTCCTGGGAATGTGGGTGAACACTTTCAGGCTTCACTGACAATGAAGTAATGCACACACATACACAAGGATACAGTAATACACAACTAAAAGCAACAGATTTCAGTGATATCTAAAAATGAGAAAAGTCTATTAAGGAATGAGGTGGTCCATAGTTTAAGCTCCTTTTCCTTTCTTTCACTTGTATTTCTTTCAACTTTCATAAAATGATTACTAGGTTGCTAGATTATTTTTTAATCTCAGAGATTGGAAAAAGAACACAATCTACAGTTAATATACAAAGTATTAATCTTGCCTTTTCCCACATAATAACATTCAGGTAATCAAAGCCAGACAACATGGCTGTAAAGTCCAGGCAGAACAAAACTTATGAACAGCAAGAATAACAAAGAGTTAACACCAGCCAGTAACAACCATTATTCCATTTTAGGAATAATTATTTGAACTAAAAATTCCAGCTATTTCTAAAATGTAAAAAAAATCTGTTCAAGAACCTCAGTATAAATTAAGTCAACTCAATATATACAAAGAATTAATACAATTACTCCACAAATAAGCCAAATACTCTATTGGTTACAAATATTTATTCAGTTCTATTCTGATTCTTCAGCAAGGAAAACAGATCCAGAGTTTGGAGGAGAAGCTACCAATATGTTTCAGGTCTCTTAAATACTGCTTTTAAAGACAGGATACAGGAACATTGCGACTGAAAGGAGTTTATGGTTCAGTTTTAATTAGAATTTAGGTTGATGAAATGAGTACAGGTAAGTATTATGTAAACTAAATGAGATAATCAAAAGTCAAGTAAAATAGATTTTTATTGCTGTATTCTTTGTCCCTCTGTTTTAATAAACTGTTGGTCATGTCCCACAGAGGTTCTCCAGGGATACAGCACAGCATACCTTTTATTAAATAATGCCATCAACTTCTGAGGATATTTTTAAAATAATAAAAAACATCATTATTTCTATCCCTGGAATAAGTTAGAAGGGACTATTCCTCCATTCCAGTGTAAGGGAAAGCACTGGACACAATACGTTGTGGTGGGTACTGTTACATTTTGTTACAAACTAGATCAAGTTTACAAACCACCATTTAGACAATAGCTCAGTTGTCCTAGTATTAATGAAGCTTATTCCTTTTAAAACAGATCTTATTCCATTTTCTTTTTGTTTGTTCCTTTGCTATGACAGTAAACACTCAAGTCTCAGTTCAGAGCACTCCTCTTAGTAATATTATGACCTATAACCAAAGTCGATGTTATACAAAATTTGTCAGATAGGAAGACTTGGTTGTTACAACAGGCTTTGCTTACCATATGCTTTGCTTATTTGCATCAAAAGGAATCAGTTCTTTCGGGTTCTTATTTTCTTTCTGCTGAACTGCAACATTCCTTAACACTGCACATTGCAAGGTTTGGAAGGGTGAAATAGCACAGAATGGGGATTGAATGGAAGACTGACTGCCCAATTCAAGTTCAATTTTCATTTCTTTCTCTAATCATCCTCAGCTGAAACGCACCCATCACTATTTTCAGCTGCTTTGGGATGTTCTGTCAGCAGCTGATCTAGTAGTGAGGGAGCAGAATCTGAGAGCATGAGGACACCAGACCCACTGCCTGCTCCACAGGAAAGCGCTTGTAAAGCCATTTCTGGCTTTTAACCTTTTTACTGCCTTTTCTGCAGCTTTTTCTGCACAAACTCTAGTCCATTCTCTTTCTCGAAGACATCTGCAGAGTACAGCCACAAGGCCAGTTAGAGAGACCAGGACACCACCACCCCTGAAGGAGCAGTCTGGGGAGCAGCAGGGGCAGGTTTGGGAACAAGCATCCCCCAAAAGGCGCAGTGCCCTTCTCCTGCCCCTCTCCCCGCTGCCTGCATAGGCCCATTAGCTCCCTTTAGGCCAGCACCAGTACTTTGGTGGGCCAGACCTGAGCTGGCAGAAGGAAAACCCAAGAGACCTATTATCAGTGTAGAAAAGCTGAAAACAAGAGCCAAAAAGCACGAGGAGGGAATGTAGGACCATGGCTCTTGGCAAGCACAGCCTTGATTCTGCCTTAAACCTCATCGCTGGGTGGAATAGCCCAAGAATGTGTCTGGGATATAACCACAAGTAGGAGAGAGCACAGCCTTGGCCAGGATGCAGCAGTCATTTTGCTGTATGCCTCCATAAACAGGTCACAAAGACTGAGCCAGCTCCAGCTGACAGATTCTATCAGCCCGGCCGGACCCAGGGTGGGGAAGGTAACCAGGCAGTGTCCAGTGAGCTACAGATGCTGCCCATGTTCCCCAGTATAAGTGGGCAGTTGATTTGGCTAGGGTTTAAGCCATGAATCCCAACAGAGAGTTTGTCCCATCGATGCTGTGTTTTATAACCAGCTATGCCGCTTCTGTTGGCCAGTAACATCTCGCACAGCACAGGACAGGCGCTGCTCCCAAATAACTCGACTCTGGTTTCACATTCCTCACCTCCACGTTTGCGCTGCCCAGTGGTTTATTTTACAGATTCCCTGGCCTCGAGAGGCTGCTATCATATTCCTCCAGCCCAGCCGCAGCCCTGCCTCCCTGTCCCCTCTTAATAGAGCCTTTGTCAGATGCCACGTGGAGGTCAACCCTGGCCCCTAGTAGCATCTCTTGCCTGAAGACCTGCTGCCTGCCTCCCCAAGCCCTCTCCGAGAGCCACCAGCCCTGATCTGCTCCAAGCTGGGTAGTCTGCAATAGGAAAAACAAAACATGAGGCATCGCACAAGGCCAACAAAGCGAAGCCCCAACTCCTTTCTTCACCTACAGTGTGCTTTCAACACAGCCTTGCATATTCCCAGGAGGAAATTAATCATCCAGAACCATGCAGCATGTTCCTTCAGGGCAGTCTGGCTGGAGCAGAATTCCTGTTCTTCACTTTAATCCTAGACATCTGCCCACTTCTGTTAAAAAAATACATAGATTATTTTGGTTAATCTCACAAAACTGCAAAACCAAGATTACACTGAATTAATCCCATAAAATGGTTTACCTGGATCAAACTACATGAGAGGCACAACGTGAAAGTGATAGTTATTTCTTAAGACCTTTCCTCGTTGTATCATAATTATAGGGCAGGTAACTGAGAAAGGCAGCTCTGCCAATAGGCGTTTCCAAAAGATGACACTTTCTATCCAGCAATTACTGTAACGAGGCCTTAATCCCCATTAGCATTACCACAGGCTCCTGGGATGCAAATCAATAACAGGAGCCCTGAGTTGATCCAAGGCCCAGTTCTGAGCTGTCCCCAGAGCTAGGGACAACACATGGGATCTTGTCATTGCAGCACACACAACTTGCTGTTGCCGCTCTGTGCCTGGAGACATTGTGTGGCCGCCTGGTTCACTGATCACTGCTTGCAAATGCAGGTCACACGTCAGGACTCAGATCTGTGAAGGAGTGAATGTAACAGCAGAGTACAATAGGGTTGAACCCTTCATGAATAGAGACCTAATAGGTAAATATTTGTGTACCTGCACCTTTTTTAAAGGCTGCATTCAGCTCACTCTTCAAAGAGCAGGTTGAAAGAGCACTGCCTACCCTCTATTTACTCCCATTA
Organism: Micropsitta finschii; assembly: GCA_034783455.1. Taxonomy (NCBI): domain Eukaryota; kingdom Metazoa; phylum Chordata; class Aves; order Psittaciformes; family Psittacidae; genus Micropsitta; species Micropsitta finschii. The sequence goes on from JAVHNF010057938.1 coordinate 14,845, forward strand.
GAGGCTACTGTTACCCCTTTGGGCCAGAGTCTTTAGCTAATGTTCAGATTGTTTCTGTTGAGGAAACTGAAAATTGAATTGTGTATAAACACGGTAGCAACCCTCTTTATTTACTGAAAGTGTATTTCTCTTAATACAATCATCAAACAGTAAGAAGGAATTTCTTTGCTCTTTATTCCAAGTCTTTCATTCACCAGCCAGCACTTCACCCAAAAAGCATGACCTTTTTTCTTGTTGTTTGTTTTCTCCTCTTAGGGCTCGATTACTGAAGCTCATTTGACCATTCTTGGCTTTCCCCAGTGGTCTCTGCCTGCTTTTGTGGTATCCCAGTTCCACAGCCTACACACAGCTTTATCCAGCCACACCCAGACATACCCCATTCTTTGCTTTTATCCGCTCTGAAACCCTTGCAGTGATACAGCTCATGTCCAAGATGATCTTTGATGTACTGTGGCCATCAGCCTCTATCATTTCAGGGGGGGTCTACATTTGTTCTAAGGCAAAGGTAGCTTTTCCAACCATCAGTTTCCAGAAGACTTCAAACAGCTTCCATCCAAATGATACACTAATTCCTCCAAGGACTCTGGAGTACTCTGGGCATGCCAGGTCACTATAACAATCAGACTGAGTCAGTCTCCCGGCACACTGCAATTGGTAAGCTCCATGATCCTACATAGAAAATGACTGTTTCCACCATTTTTGCACCAAATCCTAATTTCCAGAGGTTTAAATAAGGCACAGTAGTAGTGAAGGAAAAACGTGTTTCCCTGTTCTCTTCTCTCAGGTACCACATCACAGAGAGAAGCTGCTACACATGCTGTGTGACAGTCACTTAATACAAGGGGTGGCTTTGGCCAGCTGAAGCCAGAAACAGGCAGTAGAGCTCCCAGTTTCTGTGCACTGTTTGATCTTCCCTCCTGCTACAAGGGAGAATAAGAAGATACAGCACTTGCAGAGCATGTTCTGCAACTGCAGCACCATGGAGGAAGGGGACTCTTGGGTACTTCAGTCCCTCGGCTTCGCGAGGACCCCATAACTGTAATGGCCTTACCATGGGATCCTAAATCAGCTATTAATACTAAACAACACTGATTTCTTACTTTAAAACTGCTCCAAGACTGTAAGTATTCTATTATAAACAAAATAAGGAATAAGAAACCAAATTTGGTTTAGAATAGCTAGACTATATTTCAAAGAGCTTCAATCATACCCAAATTTCATGCAGTTTACTTGTAGATCTTTACTGTCAGTAAGAAAGCCTGAGAGGTGAAAAAATGCCAGTTTTCTTGCATCCTGAAGAAAGAGCTTTGTTCAACTTCACCCCTCAGAATCTACAGCAATAAATTATGCTTCTTATGAAGCCTGCAGAAAACCCTCCTCTCAGCAGAATCAAAATGACACATTTTTGTAGATGGAAGGGAAAGGAAAATGAAAGGATTTACCTAAACATAGTCAGATGTCTACACCATCTAGTTCATTATCCCCAAGTAGTATCACAAATAAACACATTAAGGATAAAAGATATACAATCTGATGTTAAGATTCCATTGTAGTTATCCTAACCATGGAGAACAGTAAATTACTTCACAGCCTGATGTTTTTTCGGCACTCATTACTACTATCTCTCAAGATACCGCTACATAGCAGCTGCCTACCTGAACTTCAACATCAATTGCTGAATCTTGCCATCCATTATTTTCTAAAACACACAACGGCAATGAGCTCAACTCTCTAATCACACGTTGTAAGAAGAAGTTGCTCCTTTGACTATCCATCCTGAACCTGGAAACTATACAGCTTATGATTAAAGGAGCTACAAGTATTCCTGCTCAGCCTCACACAGCATATTGCTCTTTTAGGGCAACATATAGGAAGAGTTCCGTCAATTAAAGCTGTTCATTACAGATACATTTCACTTCTGTATTTGTTTCCTTTTACACTTTGCTTTTTGATTTCTCAGGCTGCAGCACATCTGTTCAGACCCCAAACCATGCAGTGTGAAAAAGACACCTAACAAAGGCAGAATTTCATGGGTTTTCCTAAGAAATAGTGAAACAAAGCACAGTACCTTGATATCCTCTGTTATTGTTTGGACTTGATTTGAAAATCAACTTGATAATCTTTTGATCATATACACTGTAAAATATTATTGTACAGCCATAAATACTATTTCCTGCCTTAAGAAAAATCATGGGGTATTTTCTAGATGCATTGAAGCACAATGGGCATGGCATCAAAAGACAATATCAATGAGTACAGAAAAAAAACAGCCATATATTCCTTTTTCTATTTTTTTTATAAGTTAGATCCCTTGACAAGTTTGAATAGGAATCCTAACACATCTAAGGTAAGGTTTTCATACATAAGGAGTGTCCGGCACACTGCACAGGAATTTGTCCCTTTGCACTATCAATCAAATACGTGAAATATCTCAATTTTGTCAGAAAAGAATGGGCTAAATCCTCATCTCAGTTACTGACTGGCTTCAGTTCCCATGGGATGGAATTTGGTATGGTGAATTTAACAGGAAACAATAGCCCAAACAAACCCATTGCCTGTAAAAATTAAATGCCGTATTTTCATAACTTGGGAGTTATGTAAGGAATATCTCAGAGGCACACAGTTATAAGAGCTCCACATTCAGCAAGCACACTTTGACGGATAAGGCCAAATGCTAATTGCCTCCAGAACTTGGGAACTATAGAGATCTCAAATAATTACAGTCCCCAGAGCATGCTAATCAGTT
>JAVHNF010057945.1:1509-18404 GCA_034783455.1 Micropsitta finschii
ACAAGTTGCAAGCTGACCTCTAAAACCTCCCAGTTTATATTTAGTTCTTCACTTTCAAAGGAAGTTGGGGAAGGAATTCAGTGTCAAACAAATGCAATTTCCTTTATCGTTCTAATCCCCACATCAATGTGTTCTTTAAACTGTCTAAAGATGTGATTTGAAAAGGTGAACTGTTTGAAAAGGTTAACTGTTTAACGACTCCAACCCCAATGGTGTGAATCTAGAAAAGGGTACAGTTAGGAAAATACAATTTATGTATGTTCAGAAAATAAAGTGGGCTTAGGCAAAGCTATCCTGCAGGGGACTGACTGAAAATGAGCAAAACAAAGCTTGCTAAAGTGATCTACCTGAAAATGGCTATTAAAATGAGTGAAGCTATCCAGTGAGGCAATTTGACTCAAATGTCAGTGCTCAGAGCATCCATAAGGCTTTTTAACAGGCTCCTGATATACTTGGCTGCTTTGCCACGTGATCTTGGCCGTGGCACAACATGAAGACACATTGCATTCCTAATGGGAAGAGAACAGCGCTCTGCCAGGGGAGGGGGGATTGTAGTGCCCCAACAGCACAGCTTAGACCAATGAATTTTGCTCAAATTTGTTTTTCTCTGACAGATTTCTGAAATGAAAAAAAATCAATGAGAGCAATGGACAGCACATGTTTGAAAGGCAATGTTTCAAAGTGTCAGGGGCTTAGTTTTCAATCTTCAGTCCCAGAATTTGCAATGAGTGCAATACGCAGGGAATTAAAGGAAAAGACAGCTCTGGCAGAAGACCCCTCCAACTCCAGGAACACGCTTTTCCTTTTCCTTCTTGCATCTTACTAACAGCAGCCCTCCTGTAGCCATTTTGTGTTGGTGACACCAATCGTTGTGCAGAAGGACACTGGCAGCTATTTCATGGATATACCAATTGGACACTTGCTCAGAGACGGAGGTAACCAGCATAAAATAATGCTAAGCATAGATGCATTTTAAATGCAACCTTTTAAAGACATTTCATAGCCTCCCAGCTAGTCTGACATTTAGTTGTCAGGCATTAAAAAATTCAAAATAAATATATTTTAACAATTTTATACATGAAGGCTGACCCCCAGTGATTGAATTATTTTTGTTAATTATAGGCATTTCTTTATAATCTACCTTTGCTCCTAGGAATGCAGATCCAACTGTCAAAATCTATAAGGGCCATTAAATATTTACCAACCATCCTTATAATGGGAGAAAAGGTCAAAGTTAATAAAACTGACAGGCAGCTTCTTTCCAACTTGATTTATGCATTATTAAAGTATCACATACTGTATTGCACAGAATGCATTGCTTTTGGGGGCAAAGAGGTGTTAACTGAAGAGACTGGGAAATTGTTTCTTAATCGCTTGTTCTGAGGAGCAGAAACAAGACTGAAAATAGTGCCAAAACAGTAACACTAACATCAAAACTATAGCCTGAAGATTCAACCGTCCTGATGGATAATAACGTGCTACTTAGTTCCTTTCTTCCCCTGTAAAATGAACTCCTTTGTCTGCCAGCATCAGACATGACTGCAAATCCCAACTAGAAATATACCAATGCCCTCAAAATTTGTACTTCTCAACAAGAGAATGCTATTTCCAAACATACTCTCTTCACCTTAGGGAACACAACGGAATGTACTGTCAGAGGGTATGATGGGTGTTAAAAGGCTCATACAGGAAAACGGAGATGAGCTCAAGGGACACAAACCCGCTGAGGGTTAATAAACACACAGAAACCACATTTACCAGAAGTACCTGACTTAGAGACTGCTGATGGCTGGAATAACACTGCAGAGAAGTGTCTACCAGCTACTGCAGGAGATGAGATACAAGGCAACAGAAGCCTTTGGTTGGACCGGCAGAGCTGGTCTGCCAGTCAGTGTCTCCAAGGAGTGATCCATGCAGGTCTAAGGGACCCTGTAACCCAACACAGGCTAAAGCTGGGCACTTGTGGATGGTCACAGCTGCCTTCTGTAGTGTATTCCAAACAACCTTCCATCTGCTTTTGACAACTATGCTCATTTAAACCAGCAGAATGGTAAACAGCAATAGCTTGATCCATGAAATACTCCAAATACTCACTGAGCTTGAGCGCTGGTGCAGCACTAGGTAGTACTGCAAAGCATTTCTTCATCAGCTGCTTAGGAATGCCCAATCATTCAGAAGCTTTATTACAGCAAGCATCCATGTCTTCCAGCTTTGGGGAATTCTAAATGGTTATGTGAAGTTAAGCTCTTTACTTCCTAATGAAATTCCTCCTTAAAATTTCAACAAGATTGATCTTTTTTTTCCCCCAATACATGCAGATGAAACATAAAATCTATTTCACAAACCTAGCAAATAAAACCAACAACAACGAAATCATTTGATAACACTTCACAGCAAGGACATACACCAGTGCCAACTTGTACAGTTTTAGGATGAGTCTCATGATACCTGATATTTTTCTTAGAAACTGTGTTTCCAAGTAGATGTGTGAATTCCACATTTAAAAATCAAGAGACTCTAGTTCTCAAGGACGTAGGAAAAGTACTGAAACTGAAGTACCTGAAGGCAAATAAACCAGAATTTGGATTGGTTTTAATTTTTATTATTTTTGAGATTATTTCTCTATGTTAATGGCAACATAGCCTACATTTTTTGCAAGAAAATATTATCACTAATGTTCTATAGGTGCTATAATTCATATTTTCAGTGTTCTTGAGTATATGAAAACTACATTCATGTATCGACAGCTCTTAACCTTCCCCACAAAGTGAAATATATCACAACACAGACAGCACTTTGGAGTCGCTTCCCTGACAGCTGTAATTGTAAAGAGAGCTATTTCTTCATTCATGTAAGATGTCTTTGGCTTTCGCATGAACTATTAAAAAAGAGAAGGTGTATTAGAGAAATGCAGACTGGATTTCATTCCAAAAGCATTCATATTCTTTAAAAATTAATCACATAGTATTTGTTTTGTGAAGTGACTCTCTTCTTACCAGAAAGAAGACAACACACCCCCTAAAAAAGTCAAAACATACAAAGAAGAACCCATCTAACCTCCCCAGAGATATCTGCTGCAGATGATCTTTAAGGTTTGAAGCAGACAGAGAACTTCTGCTACAGCCAAAGGGCTTAAATCAGAACAATGCAGTGTGGCCCTTTTGTTCAACAGAGTTGTCCTGACTGTATCATGACAGTTTATATTTTGGCCTCCATAACTGTGTGTTATGAAACTACAAACATGTTCACAGTGCTAATTTAAAACTTTTTAAATTAAAGCTTCATCATTAGAATTGTGCTGGGTCTAAAGGTCTGTAGTTTACATAATTCATGGGCTGGAGATTTTGCATGTGCTGACTGCTGACCAAACAAGTCATTACACTCCACTTACTGACAAGGCCATTGAACTGGTCAGGTAGAAAGAAGGTAAGAAGGGAGGGTGGGGGGGAAATCACTTGGAACATTTACAATTGATCGTGTCAAATCACAGTTGCGCATTAAATTTACACATTACCGTTATTTAAAGCTTCTTAAGCACCAATAGGTGCTTTTTCTTTAAAGACTGCAATCAGAAGAATAACTTTTCTTTGTAATTACATTACCCTGTTGTGGTATTTTTTTCCATTCTCATGTAAATACTTATTGAGCCCAGACATAAACTGAAGAGCACTTTCTCAGATATAATAATAATAATAATAATCATAATAAAAGTTCATTTCCATTCCTCCAAGAAAGGGAGTTTTACAGAAGAGCCTTACAGATACTTACCCATCATGGTACGTTCACTGTAATACTGATGAATACATGCACATTTGCCTTCTTTTGAGATACCCAGTATTTTGCCCCTCATCATTAAACTATTTCTCCCTTGCTGCTAACAAGGGATTTGTCTATTACGATAAAACTCTAGTCTTTCCTTTGAAAAGAGCAATGAGCAAGCAAGCAGGACACTCCCCCAGTTTCATCTCTGCAGACTAAACTAGGCAAGAGAGAAATTACACTACCTTAATTGAGATTTTTAAGCTTCTCTCAGATAATGAGGCTGGTTTGGAAATTCTCTTTTTCTCCAAACAACGTTTGATCATTTTAGGACAGCTGAATTCTTAACTTGGCCAAAACAGCATCAATAAACCAAAAGAGCAGTCTACGATTTCTTTACTCATTGGTTTTCCTCTTGTGGAGCTGGGTTGCAGGCTTTTCAATTAGTGAGAAAGCAAGACATTGTGCCTTTGCTCCAGCTTACAATTTAATTAGGATGCTTTGTTCTAGGTTTCTTTTTAAAGCATTTTTTGCCCCCGAACGCATTCCAGTTAATAAGAATATTTAAGCAACTAATACCTATCCGTGATGGGAACAAAGGCTACCCCTATTCTATTCTTTTAAAACCCTTTTCCAAAATACCCTGATCTGACTAAACTGTGAAACTAATGAGCTCACACTTCTGTTACAAGCCTTTTGCACAGCACAGCTCTTACTTGCACTGCACTGAGACGCACAGTGCCTGTGCCTCACCCTGGTCAATAAACCAGGGGATATAGAGCATTCCGTGGATATCTACCCAGACATGCCACCTTGCTTTTCTCTTAGGTCTCTCCTCCTTCCTCTCAAGACCAGGGAGCTGAAAAACAACTGTAGATATTTTATATGTATATTCCTACAGTGGTACATATCTCTATTTCTTCTAACATCTTGTCTTCACTACATTTTGTTATTCCATTGTCTTTGAATCCCTGTTTTTTGCCGAGAGTGCTGTTTTAATTAGTGTCAGATTTCAGCCTTAAAATGTGCTCATCCCATACTTTTCTTTTGAAGACATTGAAGTTCTGCTGATGAACGACTGCATGAATGTTCCCTCACTCCAATACTGCTTGCAAGCCTTTGGCTTTTTACCATGCACAGATAGCAAATCTGGCAGCACTTTCTTCAAGGAATTGGTCAAAACTTCAGCCTCTGCATCCTTGCTGCCAATAAAATTAAACTGCGCTGTTCTAAGTGTCTGCAAAAGCCACTCCTCCTCCAGGTTTTGGGCCTTTTTAGTATTCTGGAATCCATTTAATAATTACATTAGTGAAATATTGCTGCTTTTTGGATAATGTCAGCAAGAAGGGACACAACGCAGACAACAGGCTCTGGGGTTTAAAGACATCAGGTATTGGAAATGTATAAAGAGGCAGAGTAATCATAATCTGGGGCTACTCACTATTTACCTCTTCAAAAGAAAGAGTAACTGCATTTTATACTTAAGATGTTCATAAATACCTCGAGGTGCTTTGAAGGCCTTGGGTATACCCATTTCCTGAAAGATAACTAAATGAACTGGCATTTCACTGGATATGCAGCTACAACCCAGACATATAAAAGAACCACAAAAGCAGATTAAAATTATTACACTGTGTTCTGCATCTATATGTCAAAAATAAAACCATGTGCAGTAACAAACAGTAGTATTTTCAAGTAATCCTGAGCTCAAGGGTAGTAGTTGGTACAAAGGTGATCCACTTATAGCCAAATGATCTCAGTGTCACTCTATGCAATATATTCACACTTGTGTGTTCACTTAATGGATTTCATTAAAGTCTAAAGACCCAAGAAGTGCACTTGACCAATAATTGACAGAAAATCCGAATTCCTATTTTTTGACAAAAGTATTATCAATGCATAGGACAACTAATTTGTAGCAGGGACAAGTCATTGTTAAAACTCAAGACTGACTAAGGACACAATTAGTACCTTCCCCCAGTGCTGCTGTGCTCCCTTAAACTGCCACCAGATCTTTGAACTGAAGCCATTGCTCTCCTACTAAGATTAATGTTTTCTAAATCCCTAGACTAAATCTTTGGTGTCAGGGGCTCAGGTGGCAGCTATGTCAGCATAAAGAATGGCTTGCTGCCTCCGTGACTGGGGATGCTCAGGTGCTTATAGCAAAAATGTGAAGATACTTTAAAACTGAGTAGTAGAATAAAGCAAACACTCCTCAGATTGTCTGACAGCATGGCATGATTTGCAGCACTGTGGTTGGGCTTTACCTCTACAGCCAACAAAGTCCTTTTCAGATAAATAAAGAAATTAATACTCTTCCTCAACAAAATGCTTGTGTTAATCCAGCTAGTCCAGTTGCAGCAGCAGACAGAGGAAAAAGACAGTGGAAGAACAGATGAGAAGGAAGTCCATTAGCAGACAAACAATGTAGCAGGAATGACCTTGGCTGCTACTTGTGATGCTCATTTTTTTCCCCCTAACTCATTAAATTTAATTATTTTAACTTCTGTTAAATGTCTTTCCTGAGCTTTGGTCACTCGCACAATAATTAAAGTGCATAAAATACTCAGACTAGCAAATCCCCATAACTGAGTATCAGACACTAGCTATTAGTCAAGCCACAGGTCTTTCTGCCAGCAAAGGGAATCCTGGTTTTACTGATCTCCCATGGCCTTCCTGAGGCCAGAAGCTCAAAGATAACAACTTCAGCACACAGTCCATCCTGCCACACGTATGCCATGGGCAGATGGCTACACTCTGCCAGGCTACACCAGATACCACCACTCTCTTCTACTACAGGTGATCACAGTACCATGCCAGCAGGAGTTGCATGAATAGGGTTTAAACTGAGCTGACCTTGCCAAATTAGGAGAGAATTCTTCCTTAAATGGTTACTCTTGCTAATAACCTAGCAGATGTCCCAAAGCAATGCTGCTGGGAATGCTAATATCCAGCCTGCTAGCAAGGACAAACAATTTAAAGCCTGAAGCAGAACAGGCAGATCTGGAACATAATGTATGTGGCCTATTTCTCTATATGAACATCACCACTATAGCTTTAGAACATTCATGGATGGATGAATTTATACTCTTTCCAATACAGTGTAGAAGTAGCCCACAGAAAGCATTCATACATAAGTAACAGCAACTGATAAAGGTCACTTACAGAGTAGTTAAAGAGGTTTAAGTTCTCCCCCTCCCCTGTAAGAACACCCATTTTTGCACAGATAAATCCTAGACTCACTATAGATGAAAGTTAAATATCAGCTGCATTCTGCGGGATGACAAAAAGAAACATCATTTTCCTCCTTGGAAACATATTACATTGAACACTGAATGGACATCTCTAGACTATTCTGTGGGAAGAAACATCACCACCACTGTACTTCCAAGCAGAATGCTGAAATGTGATGGTCAAGAGAATCTGAAACTTCCCCTTCCTCCAATGCAATTAAAACAAAAGAGCTTTTCTGCCCTTACTCAAATTTTCTGTATTCAAAAATTAATGACATATACCTGAATCCTGCCTGCAACCTGACACTGGCCCCAGGGAGACAGAGCAGCCCTGCTGATCACTCGCACTCGGGCAAGCTCTTCCTTCTCCAAGAAGTGACACTGAAGATCTTCTCCAACTAAACAATACTACATATTAACCAAGAACTCTACATTAAAACTCAACTACATTTTCCCAACCCCTTCAGAATAGCTGTTTATGGCTCACAACATGGACTGTCAGGGATCTGATCCAAAACAGAACACAAGAATTAAAAAAACAGCTCTGTATTTCATTACGACACTATATGAGCAGCTGGATAATCACAGATCCAGGATCCTTGTCATTTGTATACAAGGTAGAGAGATCCTCTTACTCCATACTGGTTGAGACCAAAAAGTGTGTTCATACATCAGTCTGTGCAATACACTACTGATAATAGCAACACATGGCTGAGCTTTGCTTTAAAAGAATAAACCCCTACCCTTAGGGATTCTTGAATGTCTCTAATTTCAGATGATCAAAGTGTAATGCATGAAAAAGCAGTTTAAAAGACATTTGGAGTTAGACATACAAAAAGAAGTAGACATTTAGTCAGATGATTTCTGTAGACTTCAAGGAGTTAAGTTATGAGTGTTTTTAGGAATGTAAAAAGACTCTATCAGGTTTGATTGATAAAAGTGTAACTTTTAACTAAGACTGAAAAAACTGAAGACTGGCAACATTTTTTTTCCCAGAATAATATGCTTCCTTGGCTTTTTTTCAGCACTGTGCACATAAATCAAAGAAATGTTAAAGTAGCCCATACATCACAAGTTGGCATTTCTAAACTATTTACAAAATCTGTAATAGTCAAGAGGATGGAAAACACAGAAGTGTGACCAGCAAAGTTACCACAAGAAAATAAGGCAGTTCTACCATCCCAGCAGGTTAATTAAGGTTGGAAACAGCTATTGATTGTAGAACTTAAAAACGCTAAACCACTAGTAAAAAAAAGAGAGAAAAAGTATCATAAAACATAATCAGAAAATTCATTAAGAGAGAAATTGGTTTAACCACTTGATAATTAAAGCCCACTGGAGAGCTAATTAAAATTCTCTGGTCACAGGAAGTTAACAGTCAAAGATACCAAAAAGGAGAAAAGTACTGAATTTGTATCTTTAAAAAATAAATAGCAAAACCACAACGGTTGTTAGAGCTGGAATGGTCAGAAAAAAGCTTGGGAGATTAACATCTTGAAAGTACATGTAGAATCCCAGTGCAAGGTTTAAGCCAAGCCTGAAATTTAGTGATACTAGAAATTATCTTTTCATTCTCCAAGTGTAGTATAGTGGCCCACAGCACATTTATGACTTTTGACATGCATTTGTCTACTGAAGTCATATTCGGTTTTAGTTTGTATAACTAGAAATATCCTTTAAATGGACCTCAAAAGTGCTACATGGATATGGTTTATTCTTGGATAACATAGATACAGTAGTATATTCAAACTAAGTAAGAGTGTTAAGATGTACTCTTATAGATACAGAAACAGTAGTCTAAAAGTAGAAAACTTGGCATATGGATCAAATTATAGACCTGTCATAGTGGCAAGAACAAGAGAAATGACTAAGCTTAGATTCACTAATCACAACACAGATCTAAAGGAAAAAAAACCAGCTAGATAGAATGAAAAAGAAAAACTGTTTTCATTTTAATTCACTTACAGTAAATGGGAATGAAAAGATTAGGAATATAACAGAAATAAAAGTTAATGACTTTTTAAAGTTATGGAACATAAATTAGACAATAGTAAAAAAGGTAAATCAAAAAACAATACATGGAAATTTGGCATCATATCTATTAATCACCTTAGTACACGACGGTGAGCAAAATACAATCACTTGTGCTCAAATACTGGTTTGGCATGCAAGTGCATCATGATCAGAACTCCCATTAAAATAATTTTAGTTACTAAAGTTTAAATATTACAACTAGATAGTATAAACTTAACCCACACCTAGTTGAAATTTATAATTTCAGTTTGGCTTTGCTGGGAGGATAACAGTGTTCAGAGGTGGAGGTTGTTTTCTTTTTTTTCTATTCATTAATTCATTGCATGATCTAGAATTTCATTAAGTGAAAAAGGCCTAGAGATCTAAACCAAACAAAAAATATTTTTAAGAGCTATTATTGTTTTACTGCTTACTAAAGTTAAAATTAAAGGAAAATTGCTTGACAAGGTGAAACATATGACACCAATGAAGACATCATTGCCAGTAATAGATATTTTGAAGTTGCTATGCTAATAAATACTTTTTCTTGTTCATACTGTAAAGCACTCAAAAGGTAAGTCTAAGGCTCTATATTTTTTTCCTATTTACCTGCCTCCTGTTCAGGAGACAGCTATACCTCCAGTTCGATTTCGTAAGTTGCATTGGCCTTGAACATTTCCTAGGTTCAAAGTCACCTTTAAAATATTTGCAGTGTTTTCTGGTCATAAGCAGTGAGATTAAAAAAAAGAATGCCCCATATTTCCTGGAAAGCTGGCTGATTGCTTAAAATTAAAGCACTGGAAGAACTGAGGGGATACAGTTAAGATATCACATTTTGTTTATTTACAATTTTATTTTCACCGGGTTTGGTTGAAAAATGAGTAGCTCATAGGAACAAACATTAGTAACTGGTTTGAGAGACAACCCTTCAGTTTTCAAACTGGGTTGCAGGAAAGACCATGGTATGTTGCTGGTTACATAGTTAGAAGACACTTACTCATTGATTCTCAGGTATTTAATTTTCAATATCTCAGGTTCAACAAACTTTTGCTGAATCCAAGGTAGGGTGCTTTCGGAACTCTATCAGGGTGCAGCCATTATAGTAATGGACAGTCTGAGCATTTTTCCCCATTACAAGAGACGGAGGTAAAGACGGTGCACCCAAGCAAGCTGTGCTGGTGAAGAGTGAGCCGGATGCCTTTTTTTTCCTCCCAACATACCCAGTTATGACAGTTCTTAAACTGTTCCCCTGTGAGTGCACTACCTAAATGTTTTGTAATTGGCCAGAAATTAACAACAGAACCTGAAGGTAACCTAAAGGTTGATGTTTGCTGGTCACATTGTGTTAGGAGACAATGTGTTTTGGGTCTTCAAACTTAATTGGTTTATCAGATCAGTTTTATGTCTGAAGTTTGACTTCAAAATCACAATCCAAATATATATGGTTTCTAGCATATAACCATGAAAATGAAAGTAGTAATTTTATAATGTGCAACATAAAGAAACTTACTTCTAGGTATCTGAGGTCATAGGGTTGAGGAGCAGTATTATTGAGCAGTATTTTATTAAAATGGTATGTCTTTCAAGTTCACAAATCGTTCACATTTCAGAGCAAGTTTTGCAGTAGTCCTTATCAATCACTGATACATCTTGTATGAGAGATAAAGAAGAAAAAAAGAAACTGCTTCACCAAGTCAAAACATCAATAGTTCCATCCTCTGATTCTGAATCAATTCCTATGGAGACAAGGTCAGTTAAATTACGTACTTTCTGTACTTTACTCCAGTTGACAATCTGCTGGTTATAAAGCAAGAACACAAGGGCTCAAATAGATTTTTCTGACATGGTATGCCATCTGGCACAAAGCAGTCTTACAAGTGCTGCTTCCTTGCTCTGCTTTTGCAGATCTAGTGACAGCATAATTATAAGCCCTGTCAGTCTTCAGTACCGAAGTTAGCTTAATGCAATCTATCTGCAGGTATCGAAAAATCACCATTGCCAGATGCAAATGTTTCATGGCCCCAACTTAAAGATTTAATTATATTTCCATGCAGAAAAATTCTCTAACATTAGAAGTACATTTTAAAGTGTAGTAGGATTAAAACAAGAGGTAGGGAATTATATCTGTGACTGGTTGGTATATTGGTGCTTAATGGAATAACTCATTAAGTAGTAGATGAGTTAGTTCACCGTTATGAGGCCAAATTGTGATCTTATTTCCTCAGATGCAAGAGAGATGAGAATCTGCTTTTAATAAGCGAAGCAGTAACAGAATGAACCATCATGCAGTAGTGCTGCTTAAGTGTTCCCAAGCAGCACTATTAGAACATCTCACCACTGAGGCAAGGATGCGTGTCTTCGTAACTTTGATTTCGTAGAATTCTGAATGATGCTAGAATGTGTATTAATGTTGTGATACTGCACAGATGGTGATTGGCATAAAATCTTAATTTGTGACGCAGATCAGAATTCAACCTTAGGTCTCCAGCAGGGACAGGACAGTAAATCAACTCACTGTGATAATTTTCTTCTTTCAATGAAATTTTTAAAGGCCTGGCTTAATGCTGCTGTTACTGATGAAAATTTTATTTCCTAGGCATTACTGCTACAAGGCAGATAAGACTGCAGAGTTTGCAGTAAGAGTACCATGTATTCAGATATGCTGAATAGCCAGGTCTGCAGTTCTGGAAAATACTTTTTAACACAGATTCCACTGTATTTTTTCCAGACTTATTTTTTCTAGTATGGCACTAAATGGTGTGATTTCATCTTCCTCAGTACACTGTTGAGTATTCAAGTTAACAGAAGGCTCTCCTTCAACCTAGTTATGATATAATATTGTTCAGTGGAGTCAATATACAGTTCATGCTGTAGAGGTACACAACAAATTGTGAACATTCACATTTAATAACCATGATTTTGTACTCCCACAGCTCAACTGTGGGAATATAAAACACTTCTGGAAAATTAGAGAAAGCCATTTCATGTGTTTCTGATTTACCTGTCTTAAACTGAAGCAAAGGGAAATGTTACTGCAGATTAACAGGACAAATGAAAACATCACCTAAACCACTGATTATAGCATGGGATTTTTCAGTGTCGCTAAAGATTCCAAACATATGTCATAGTTCTGCAAAAGTGACAAGTACCATATCTGGACCGATATTTTTGGTATGCTGCTACAATCCTTAACCAGCAAGAGTCCAGTTGTATGTGAATCTTCAGTTTTAGAACTGCCCTTCTCCCCTGGAAACTTCTGTGCTCTGTGGAAGTAATTTTAAAATGGAAGCCCACAAGTTCCATTCCATAGTTTAATGCATAGGAAACAAGGAGTCATTTTTTTGTAAATGGGATTGAAATGGAGGGCAGAGTTGAAAGAAAAGATGCATCTTCCATAAAGTTATTGGCAGCTTTTCTTCAATAGCATATCCAAGTAAAGGATTGTGTGTGGTGGCATCGAGTTTTTAAGCCCCTGTACAGCTGGATGTGTTCCTTTAGGAAAATGCCTGAATTATTTGGCAATTCATAACAACCCCACTGAATGCTTGTAGAGTAACTATTTAGGGATTCCAAAATCATTCAGAAACATGAGTAAATTAAATCTCACAACAAGACGTAAATGATAACATCCCTACAGGAAGTCCTTGGCAAAGTAAAGGCAAGAAATTCATGTCTCATCTCTCAGATCTGGGCTTCAGAAGAAGTAGACTTCATCAATTCTACATTTTTTTATTAACAATTTTCATTTAGAGTTTGTCATATGAAAAGATCTGTTTCTTAAAGAGAAAGTATCATAGCCCCCGAGACAGTCATGCTAGATTTAAAGGGGAAA
This sequence comes from Micropsitta finschii, assembly GCA_034783455.1. Taxonomy (NCBI): domain Eukaryota; kingdom Metazoa; phylum Chordata; class Aves; order Psittaciformes; family Psittacidae; genus Micropsitta; species Micropsitta finschii. The sequence goes on from JAVHNF010057945.1 coordinate 14,347, forward strand.
TGAAAAACCCAGAGTGGGGATTGAGAAGTGGCTTCCTAGCACCTTTGTGCTTCAGGAGAGTATTTTCTCTTGGTTTAAAGGGACCATATATTTGCAATGACACTGTCTTTTCCCAATTCCATCTCGACAAAAGTCTTGACATTGACATCTCAGAGTTTTTAGTTGATTCTATGTATTAGCTGAATTTCCTTGTCCTTCCTATATGAGTTTTCTTACAAGGCAAAATGACTGTCCCAAAGGAAGTAGTTGCTGCCTGTTCATGAGAGAGGGATGGGGCCAATTCTCAGTTTCTTTGTAGATGTACAGCTGTAGATGAGCTGTAACAGTTGTCCAGTGTCTCAAGAGCAGCAAAATGGAAAAATACATAGTGACTTGTCCAAAAGTATTTTCATTTCAGAAACTCTTTTACGTTTTCATTCAAGATTTCTTCGAACTGACTGGTTTTTGTTGGGGTTTTGGTTGGTTTGTTGTTTTTTTTTTTGTTCTCCCTCAGCAAATCACGTGAAAAGGAGTGGAAGGTGGAGAAAAAATTTAAAAAAAAAAAAAAAAAAAAAAAAAAAAAGAGAGAATTCCTATTTACCCAAACCCCCAACATTTTTTAGCATTATTTGAGAAATAAATCTCTTTTTCCTCATTAAGTAACATTGTATTGATATCTATTTGCTTTGGAAGAGAAGGTCAAAGAATGATATTGCTAGCAACTTTTGCTTATAGACATGAACCCTGGAAAAGAAAGCCATTATTTACTGTACTTTTGAAATTGTTATGTCACATGAAGATGTTTAGACAAGTTAAAGTAATTTCAATGCTTCCTTAGGACAAAGCATGCATTCTAATCATTTTAGCTAGTATTTTTCAGAAATACAGGCCCTCAGGTGTCTACATTCCTATGTAAAATATGAAATGGGATTTAGTTTTATATTGAATCCAGGTAGAATGGCAGAACGAGAGTAATAAGTAGTGAATTGTTTGTTTTTATGGCAATATCACTTTTATGAACTGCAAAACAAATGTGTGTCTGCTAGATTGTGCAGAAAGAAAAAAAACCCAAGCTAAAGCAGGATAACAATAATATATAGCTGAGCAGATGACTAATCAGGCTAACTCTAGATTTTATTGCAGAGCAAAAGTTCTGTTTAAAATACATTGTTTAGCTGGCTAGCTGTTCTTATGGCCCCTCCCATTCATTTTAAACGAGTGATAAATTTGAGGATTGTCTCAAGGGGCTTCTTTCAATTACAAAAATCATACTATTTTTCTTTCAAAAAAATTTTAGTAGAAATTCTAAAAATATTAAGGAAGGACATATAAATGTGTAAATTTCCATTGGAATGCCAATATTCCCCTATTTGCCTACTATGAGTGCAATTCAGTTTAAGATGTGCTCTCATCATATGTTTTAAAATGGCATACATCTTTTAAAATATCACACAAAAAGCTACATGACCCACAATTTCCCTTTTGAAAAAGCAGTACAGTAAAAGGTATTTCTCAGTGCACAATATTCCATTTCAAGGCTATGATATGTATTAGTCAGAAACTTTTAATAATACATTAAAATGTTTTTCCTAAAAAGCCTAGCTCTTATGTGAGATGTGAATTATTAAATTCAATGGAACTGATTTCTGTGGGGGATTTAGGAGGAGGCTTTGAAATCTGAATTGGGGAAATGCAACCCATTGTATTATCAGAATACTAACATAGTCTCACTTTTCTTCTACCATCTTAAGACATGAAAAATACCTATCATTATAAAAGATTACAATATACACATTCCAAATACTTCATGTAGTTTTTTGAAATGCATAATTCCTAGATAAATGAACAACTCCAAAGGTCAGATAATGGTATTTTCAGTTTTGCTTCTTTTAAAACCCCTAAAAATTAGTGTGTAAGATGCAAATGTAGCCTAAGATATTAGTTTCTTCCAGAACCAAGAACTGATCTTTTGGTCACCCATAATGTGTCTTTCAACAAAAAGCCACATTCAAAACCAGACTTAACAAATATTCAAACAAAATAGCCTATGCTCCAGGGCAGTCTTCCAGAGTCACAAATAGAAGCTTTAAGTGTGCACATTAACTCAACCTGGAAAACAGGTTTCATGATGTAATATATCACATTTAACATCCCCAAAACACTGTTATTTTCATCTAGAATATATGAAGACCTATGTTCGAAGGCCATTTCTCTATTCATTTAGAAGGCAGAAAGAAGACGAAAGTAACAGAGTGATGAATCTTTATGACTTGTCTCTCCAAATCCAGCTGATCAGAAAGCTGCAACTTTTCCTCTTTCCAAGAGGAGTTCAATTCGCTCCACTTTGGAGTGACAGTAGTGGATGCACAAAAGTTCTGGGGTTTGCTGCTACTGAAACAAACAAAAGGAATGCTGTGAGACATTGATCATTTATGGCTTTTCTCTATTCACAGAATCTTTGTTCTGGTAGGTGAGGACCTATCCTGCTATCTTCCATACACCTGGAGCAGCTTGAGCATTGCCAGGTTCACACTGTCAGACATGGGGGAAAGAATATTCTTCATGGAAGAATTAGAGGAGAGAAGTTAAGCAATAACAATATAAACCTAAGTAAAACACCCTTTTACTTTCATTTTGCTAAAGCTGCCTCATAAGGAAAAGCTGTTTCTCCTGACCTGCACTCAACAGAGATTGAAGACAACTGGCAAGAGAAGGGAGATAAGGTGGATAAAGAACACTGTTAATAGCATATCTGAAAACAAAGGAGCAATGCCACAAGTGCTGGCTCAGTTTGAATAACTTCCTGCCACTTTCTGTCTGGGATACTTCGCTGATTTCTCCTAAAATTATTTTCTTTTAGGGATATTGAGAAGATATGCTGTTTTTCTTAAGAAGCATCTAAGCTGTGAGAGACATGAGCATCCACAGAAGTCTCGGTGTCCTGGAAGCACACTTGTTAATCAGTTAGGCACTTAAGGAGCACTTGCAAGAACAACGTGTGATTTGAAGACACAAATCTTGCTTTGTTCCAAGCCTTTAGTAAACTGGGATGATGAGCTTTCTATAGTTCTGCTCCCTACCAATGTCAGAGAACTGCTGTAAGTTTTACATGGAGCATTCCTCAAGCAGGGAATTGTTCTCCTCTGCCTCGGATAGGAACAGACATAACTTCATTTCAGACAGTGCATTCTTACTGGAAGGATATGGAAAAAAATATCTCTCTTTCAAATACCAGAATATAGTTTGTGCATAGATAATACAAGAAAGTACTAGGCAGCCAAGCAAAATATGTGAATAATCTAAAATACATTATGTATGTATGTGTGTTAAAAGACAGGACAAAATCCCTCACATGCCTTAAATAGTCAATTCACAATTCAGAAAGCTCTTTCCTGCAAATCAAAAAATCTCACCAAAATTAGTGGTCCCCAAGAATTCTCAGGATTTCAGGTCTCCTGTATCTCCCAGAACAGATTTGTGGAAAATATTCACATAATGCCTAAGAAAGTGAAACTTCACTTACAAGACCAGTTATTCCATGTTATTCCATGGCCCGATTGACAAAGGAATGAAAATGCAGGAGTCATGACATAATGGTTTGAGTACGATGGAATTTATGGATAACTTGTTAATTTGAGCTCTACATTATAAAAGGGGTTTTTTTGTGTGTGCAATTTCTTCAAATTGCCAACTTAATTTGAATGCAATACTTGTTTGCTTCCTTTCTTCTCTACCTGCAAGTTAAAGACTCAAAGGGGAAAACAGCAAGCCACTAAGCAGTTTGGAACATGATCTAAGCTGGCTCAGACTTTGAACTGGATGACCCACAGAAGTCCCTTCAAACCCAAATTATTCTTTCATTCTGAATTTATGATGCTAAATCAATCATAAATTCCAAATTATAAATACACAGTTATTAACAATTGTCAAGTCTCTATTCACAGAATACCTAGCATGCATGAATAGCAAGAGCAACCAGACTGCCCAACAGGTACCATCAAAACAAAGAAATGCCTAATACAGACTTTGATAGTCAGATGAGTCTGATCATCAGGGAAGGGTAGAATTCATAAAGATCG
>JAVHNF010057952.1:20765-35218 GCA_034783455.1 Micropsitta finschii
ATAAAACTTTTTATGAGCTTGTCCTAAATGCTATTAGAAAACATTCACTTTAAGATGTCATTGCATTCATTTTCCCAGTTTGTTTTTTTTTTTGCCTTCAGTTAATTTTAACCTTACTAAAAATCGTTTTGTTATAAATGGGGGAGGAAGAGCAGCATAGCACTCAGAGGAGAAGAGGAAGATGGAACAGCAAAACTGAAGGAACAGGAACAGCTCCTGAAGATGGAACAGCAAAACTGCTCTGGGAGACCCGGCAAGTGGCAAAGGACTGGGTGGCTCCTGCTCCTTACTAACACTGAGGGAAAACAGCCAGAAACAGGGATGTCCTTTGTCCGCACACCACTGCGGTGAAACCGCTCATGTTGGACATGGGGAGAGAACAAGATCTTGTGTCTGAAATTGCCCTTGCAAAGGAAGCCAGTGCCGCAGCCGCTCAGCACAGGGGCTAGGAGAGAACGGCGCAGCAGCAGCCCGAACAAGCAGACGAAGAAAGATCGGGCACTGTTTTTTACTCAGTCTGTGGCTTGAAAACATGTTGTTGAGTGTCCCGAAAGTATGGGCAAATTGTGCAGACTCTGCTATAAGTTGCTTCAGGTTTTTTCTGAGACCATATTCACAAAGCAGGCAGGAGAGCCTCGTTCCCTCTCAGTGCCTCCATGTCTTTGAATCAGCCACATGAGAGGTTTGATTTGGAGCTGAATTTCTGTGGTGCCAAACTGGAATATCTGTAATTGTATCAATAAGATTGCTTGGATTCGTACTGCTTTTACTGCACTGAAAATGTGCTGTGTTACTGACAGGTTTAGACTTTTATAGACAGAGGCCTGGGCAAATCTTGGCTCCCAGTGAGCGCTGTAGTAATTTGTGCCAACTGACCAATTTAACTGTTGGAAATATCAGGGGAAAAAAGCATGGAGATACTGGTTCTGCAGCTGCAGAGTATCTGCCTGCAAATGTTCCTGCCAAGAGAAGTGATTGAAACTCAGTTTCTTGAGATATTTTAATCCCATCTGAACAAAATCACATAAAAACATGCTCTGGTATTGTCTGCATGGGCCAAGGAGCACATTGTTCCTCACAGTTGTGTTTACACGGTCTCATTGCTGCAATGAAACAAGTCTCCTCAAGTTTTCTTTCTCTATGATTCTCCCTGAATTAGCTATATTAATCAAACTCAATGGCAGGACTGTGATGTAAAGCAGTTGGGACACCGATGTTACTCCTGTTAAAAAGATGAGTATATTTTGGTGCCTGCTGGTTTGGAAATACAAGCCTGGTTTTTTGCAGAGTTTTTTCTCTTGCATCCACAAGCTGTTTCTGCTACCTCTGGAGAGGCACTAACCCTACCACCCATCCCTCTTCTCCGCCACTCTTTAGCTACATGGAACCACGGCTGCTGTCTGGTGCAGGAGCTCATCCCGTTGTGCAGGAGGCACCACAGGAGGGGAGCTTAGGAGGCAGGAGGGCACAGCATCCTCTTCCGTGTGCTGGATAGGCAAGATAAGGCAGCTGAATGGTTGCTGGTGCTACATGCTTGATGCCATATCCCCAAAGGAGGCAGAGGCACAGCTACTTCCAGGCCAGAGCAGCCTGAAATCCCATGGTTTGGCAGTGAGGTGAGGCCAGACTGCAGGCAAGCACTCCAGGGTGCTGTGGCACACAAGCTGTCTGTGTGGCAGGCACTGCATGGTGGTGGTGGTGGTTAGGGACTCAGCACAAAGAGGGACCTAATTCTTGCCTGACAGCAGATGTCAGGTAAAGAAAATAAAATCAAAGCAGCTCTGAACACTTTGGCTGCTGGAGGCTGAATGTGTTTTCACATCAACTCTGGAAATTTTTGCCTTCTTGAGGGACTTTGAGCACTGCCTGTTTATAACTTATGTAAATAATGCTCATATCTGTTTAACATTGCCACCGTTAGTGAAAATGACTGATTTGCTATGAAACCTGCAGAAGCAGCATATGTCATTCAAGCAAGTGATGCCAGTGGTTTTTATTGATTCAAGGCTGTTCTTTTCCCAGGTTGCATTTGATAACGGAAGATGAATTTGTTATTTCTCTGCATGCTGCAACTGTAGGATAAACCGTGTTTTGTTGCAATAATTAAGACACTGATCTGTAGCGATAGCTGAAGATGTTAGTTCCTGTTGGTTGCCAGCAAAGGGAGCAATTCTGAAAAATATGGTTTTGAATTGAATCGCACAGAAGAGTTTCTCTCTTTTGATGAGATGAACTGGAATGAGCAAAACTCAGAGATTGAAGGAAAAAGATTAACTAATGGTAGTAGGCCTGGAGGATGAGCAGAGTAGATGAATCTTACAGAAGCAGGGACATTTGGCTGCTCAACAGTGAAGGGCACATTGCATTCTTGTTTCTCAGATGATTAATTCTCTGCTGCTTCATCTAGGTTTGGACTCAGATGATGTAAACTCTCTCCCTGTTGAAGCTGGTTTACAGTTTGTTGTTGTATCAAACCGTGTGTTTGTTCTCTGCCTTTAATCAGCGCTTGTGGTTAATGCCTGAGTAAAATGTTTCCACTGTGCTCACTGCTACTTGATAGTGCTCATTCTTCCTGAACACCTGCTGTCAAACCTGTCCTGTCTTTTCTTGTCAGCTTGCACAATGCTCCAGGTCTTGAGCAAGACTGTCACGATGGAAGGGTTGTACAGCCTGATTTTTAGAAATCTATGTGGAAGGGGAAGTCTTTGCTTAGGGACTGATAATAGGAGACTGCAGCATTTTGTTGGAGCTTGTTTCCAATAACATCTAATAAAATGCGGTTTTTGAAGTCGTGGATATATTCTAGGTTAAAGATGCAAACTGCTGCACCCTGAAAGGAATTGCAGGTGTGTAACAACAGCAGAGAGTAATGTGCACGAATCTTGGGAGAAGTACAAGGGTGGTGACCAGCAAACAAGTCATCAGAGGGGAACTGGTTAGAGATGTTGGCATGTTCTGACGCTGGTGACAGGCATTGGCATGGAAGGAAGAAAGTGGGGAGGAGGAAGAGTACAGAGAAAGGGGCTCTTGGCAAGATAAATATCTCTTGACTCAGGAGCCTGTAATTACAAGACTCCAGCCTTGTGACACAAGTAAGGGTAGTCACCTAAACCAGAGGAATTTGGGGTTGCCTCCTGAAGCAGCTCAGGGAGAGGGAATAAAAATCTTGTGGAACAGTAAAATGTATCTTCACAGTGAGCTGTGGTTTTTAAGTCCTTCATAGTGACACTCTAATATGTCTTTTCTCCTCAGCACCTTTTAATTTTGGTAATAAATCCAGGAGTGCAGAAAGCCTCCAGTAGCCTGTCTAGCAAACAGGATGGATGAGCTTCCTGTACTTAACACTTTCAAAGATCCTAAAATGCCAAGCACTTCCTGGTCTCTCATGCTGGGAGAGTGACCTGCTCTGGCACAGGGTGAGAGCAAAAATATCAGGCACTGAGGTGAGCCTCAGAAGCGTAGGAGAAGCACCTTTATGGGAGCCGACTTCACTCCTGCAAGGGATAAACGTGATGGCACAAGGAGGCCCTTTCATCATTGCTAACAAATTTGCTTCCTCGGCCCATCTTTTTTACCTTAATACTTTCCACACGTGCAACACATCTGTCCTGACATATGGGCAAAACTGCTGAAAGGATCTCACAAGGAGTTACTGCTTGCACAGGCTGCAGGAAAAATATGACTAAAATGCTTTCGATACGTTCAAATACTGCAATCATGGAAGTAAAAAAAAATGGCATTACCCAGTTAGGTTACAAGATACAGAGTACCTCTGATATTTGGGAATCCATGTAAGTAGGGACCACAAACCAGGGCTTGTGAATTGCAGTTGTTAATTGAAGTTGGGAGGATTTAGTTACAAAGGAAACAGATTGTTCTATTATTTCCAGTCCTTTCATTTTCATCTGTGGTCTAATCCCAAGGGACTCCAAAGGCAGGATTCAACTTTTCGTTCAAGTTTTTAGGTTCTGCATGAAAACAAATGTCTTGACAGGAAATGTCTTAAATTTAGTCTAAAAATCTGTTCCTACTTGTGAAGGTCAATTGCAGCGGGGACTGTGCAGTAGCACTGATTCTCCAGGTGAGCTTCATGAGCTGCTGAACCTACTTGCTTTCTCTTACACACCTCAATATGCCATTTACTGTGTGGCTTATGTTTCGCTAAGGAAAATTCTGTCAGTTTGGCACCATAGTTTTTAATTCTGTTGGGTTTTTTTCTAATGTCAGGTTACCCTCCTGCACCGTTTCTGTGTGTTGTCCTGTTAAAAGATTGATTCAGGATGATTTTGGTGAGTTAGGCATAGCTGTAAAAGTATGTCCGTAGGAAACATTTCTATCCCATAGAAAGCTCATCAGCTGGGCACGCTTCTGTCAGTGTTAGAGTTCTGCATTGTTTGACGATTTAGTTCTTTGGAAAAGCTAACTAAAGATGGATGCTTTAAGAAAAAGAATAAGGAAAAGAGGAGGAGGAAAATTAGCAAAGCCCTAAGGTTAATTCTTGTCCATTCTTAACAGGAACCTCAGATATTTTCCTGGCTTTACTTATTCAAGGTTTATTTCATGAAATAATTATCTTCATAATTGCACACAAAATACACATCTTTGATCTAGCTATCTTTTCTAATGACAAATTTTGAAGTAATACTCTATTTTAATTACCAAAAAATTTAAGCATTTCTTTTCTAAAGGGGAGCAGTTTCTTCTTAATTAATACATGGTTTTGCTATCAATGATATTATGTATTACATGATGATTATCTCAGTTTCTTAGTGCTCCTCTGAACAGTATTGCATCTGTGTACCACTAGTAACCTCTCAGTACATGTGCACTAAGACCCTTTCTGTAACAGCTGTGGTAACAACAAAAAAATTACATAAACTTGCAAAAGAATTGCTTAATGGTATGAAGTGTTCTGGTTTCTACCAAAACCCCAATTAGTTAATTTTGTACCCTTCCTGGCCTACATAAATTATGCAACCCTTACATCTCAACATCAGTCAGTTATGTAGCTCTGCACACACATCAATTAATTTTGGCCCCATCCACTTCCCACCTTCTGTGTGCTCCCAGCCTCAAATCAATTTTGCATCTCCCAGCCGCGAGCGGTTCATTTTGTACTCCCAGCAGCTCATATCTGCCTGAACCTGCAGCCCTGCTTCAACTCTCCACCCTCCCCATCTGCCTCTGCTCCTGCACAGCCAAGCCACTGCCTTCTCTTGCCGAATTCGTCCTTCTCCAGCTCACAGCAAGGATCAATCCCAGGCAGCCTTCTCCTGCCTCACCAGTCAGCACTGCATCCCAATACACCCCACGGGCAGCAGGGCTGATCTGGACGTGACCTGGGTGTCCTGGTCACTCTCCTCTTGATTTTCAAAGTGCAAATTGCAAGACTGAAGCTCCATCTCCTGGAATGGCCTGTCAAAGCTATGGTGCTCTTGGAGCAACCACCTCCAAACCCCTTCCAGTGAGGAAGCCTGCATCACACAACACCCCCCTGAGAAGAGAAATAGCTTCCAGGTGTATAAGAAAAGCAGTGCCAAGGAAAAAGGTGGTGCCAGCATCCATCAAACTTAGCACTGCTGCCATCAGCAGAAGCAAGTGTGACCTGAGCCTCAGTGTTAAAGCTGACAGTAGGCTGCTCTAAGCAACCTAGGGAGACCTTATTTTCCTCCAGAAGAAACTTCAGTGCGCAAAACTATCAAGAGGGATATATTATTCTCTTATTGCCAACCTCTATGGGCAGCTCCGGTTCGAGTCCTCTATTATTTTCCAAAAAGGAAAAGTATCTCCATGAGAAGTATGTAGAGACCAAAAGCCTGAGAGAGCAACGTGATGTCCTGCGAACCGGAATGGCCTTGACGTGCTGTTGCTTGATTATTGCTTTCAGACCAGGAGGAAGCAGGGCAGCTCTGCATCCCACTTATGGTCTTTAACCAGGGATTTACGTTCTAGAAACACAGGATGGGTCAAGACAGGCCCCTTCCTCACCCTCTCCCTCTGTATTTAGTTCCTCAGGAGCACTGAGGGGAGGGGACGGCAGCTTTTGCCAAAGGGACAAGAGTGGTGACAGCAGAGTGAGGAGCAGTCAGGCTGCACCCAGGGTCACCCCATTTTCCATCCAGCTGGACTGTCGGGAGGGCTGGGGAAGAGCAGCTCTCAGTTCAATCTCCTTTTCTCTCCGGGGTTGGAAAGAATTTAACTCCTCTCCCAAGTGGGGTTACAGATTATTTGCTCTCCTCTCCTTTTTGTCTGTGTCTGTTTAAGCAGCAAGCTCTGCAGAGGCTGACGTGCTTTTCTTGTATGATTCCCAGCACATCTGGCCATCTTGGGTTAGGTCCCTAGGCCTGATTGTAGCAAAAAGTAATGATAGTGTGTTTAAAACTTGGGCCTCCAACTATAACTGTATATAAAACAAAACATTTGGGACAAACTGAAGGAAATACAGTTTTTAGTAACTGAGCAAAATAAATATATATTCACTCTTTTACATCTGCAGTTGTGCTTTGCATGCGTGGGTGCTCCGACATTGTGTTAGGAGCCTGTATCTCAGAACTGAAAGCCCATGCAATGCAGCGTAGCGCTTGCTCCCAGCTGGTTGGCATCAAGCATTTTTCCTGTCTCACTTGCACAACAGCCATGGTCATTCATCAGCGTGAAGCTAAGCTGGCTCTAGAAAATGTTCTAATTATCTAGGTGTCCTGATTAAACCTGCCTTGATTTAAAAGAAGCACACCACCGTACTCCTGTGAACATTTGTTATTTCTTCAAATAATAGGATTAGCTATCGGCATTTCCTTAAGAGCATGCAGAACACAATTGCAGTATAATTCCTCTCCCTCCAAGCCTAGTCTTGAAACATGCAAATTTCTCTTTCAAGTGTGTTGGCAGAAACGGGCAGCATCCTGATACACAGATGTTTTAGGCACTGAATTACACACTGGTTGAGTTATCATCAGGGAGTTGAGTTCTTTGGGGCGTGCTGTGGAAAGCAGCACAGTCTGCTGGGGAAATATCAGTGGATGGCTTGTTTCTTGCTGTCTTTTGTAGGGATCCAGCACTGGCCACTGCCACGGACAGTGCACTGGGCTGGATACAGGCCTTTCATCTTGCTAGTACAGCCTTGCTGTAGCCTTACAGAGCTCGATGCAACAGACCACAGTGCTGTGCACTTTCTGCTAAGGGTTTTCATGTTCTGTTTTAACAATAACAAGACATCTCTTAATATTAAGGATAAATTTTTCCACTCTGAAGCACCACAACAGTCTTTTTAAAGAAACTTTAGGAAGGGTGTTAACTCGATCAGTGCTGTGCAGGAAGGAAAGCTCTTTCCTACTATTTTTTCAGCATGACTTTCACTGACATGATCAGGCTGGGAAAAGACTTACTGGCTGACAGCCCAGGACAGCCATGCAGTATCTCTAGTCATCTGGAACTCAAACTACTCTGCCCAGGGGAGAACCATAACATAAAAACAATTTAGCTTGCATGCTTAATCATATAAACATCGTTCAGTTTTTAGAAAATAGTTTAAATACTATTTATGTGCATTGGCTATGCACAGGTTTGGGGTTTTTTCAAATGTCAAATAAGAAAGGCTGGGATGGGTTTTACTTTTTTTACTGTAGACAGTTTTCAAAGAACTTGGCTATTGTTGGAAGTATTAGGGACATGAACTTCCTCTCTTCTCACAGATTTAAGAGCTTGGCTTCCCCTATGTATCGGATATAATTGTTTTATATATATAGATAATGTTTGCTTTTTGACCCTGTCCAGAAAGCACAGTGACAGGCATGCTGGTCTGGTCGGAGGAGGCTCCCAGAGGCCCTGGGGCCCCCCTGCTGCACAGCACGGGACTATCCAGCACCAGCACCACATTGGGAGGGCTCGGCTTCATCTGGCTAAATTGCAGACCCCCTGAGGACAGAGTCTCTGCAGCCACCCTGCTGACCTGCACCGGGGCTGCTCTTCTCTTCTACAGATTTATTTCCACCCCATTCAGCCTGAGCCCTCCATGCTACCCTTTGTGGCCATTGTCCTCCCTTAATGTTGTCTGTTACTGCTGCCCAGATTTTGTTCTGTCACCCTCCCACCCTCCCCAGTCGTATGTATAATCTGAGTAACCCTGGTAAACCAAAGCGCAAGGGCTAATATATATGGATGAAACTGAAAAGTTGAGGCCTTAGCTTCTAACTGTATTAATCTGTGGAGTTTTCAGTTGTCTTGTGGCAGAAGAGAAGGAGAAACCAGGGTGTTTCCAACAGTTCAAAGCTGATACTACAATATATTAATTATAGTGCTTTTGCAAGTCTATGTTTTGGTTTTTTCTCTCCCTGTTTGAAACTGAGTATTACTGGCCTCTGTTACTTCATTTTGCATAAAACCCTGCTAGAATAAAATGCTCCTCAGTAAGCATATGCAGTTCTAATAGCTTGGGATAAAGCAACATGAATTCAGCATGGAAGTTTCACTTCAAAACCTTTTTTTTCCCCCCTCGTCTTAATTGAATACCTGAGATTGGGATGTGTCTATTGCCACCTGTTCTTCTGCCAAGTCCTAACATTCCAGCACACCTTGCAACAAGCCTAAAATCAGTATTTTAGGAAAATGGCTATGGTTCTTTATGATTCCCTTTTTCCATAAACTGGTATTTCACAAGCTGAGTAGCCTTACTGTCTTCTCAGCAACTTGTCCATTCTGACGGAAGAGATTAACCCCTCTCACACATAGCTTGGTTATTATTGTGCAGCCTCTTGCTTTGCTGAAATTGTTGGTCATTTGGTGGCATTGTTGATTTTAATTGAGTTGTCATTTTTACTTTCTTGATGTGATGTGCCATGTGCCATAACTTTTCCTCTGGTGCTTTCATTGCAGGCCTTGCTGAGACCAGGACGAATAGATAGAATTATCTATGTGCCATTGCCAGATGCAGCCACTCGCAAGGAGATCTTCAAACTTCATTTTCAGTCCATGCCAGTCAGCGATGAAGTCTGTTTAGCAGAGCTTGTTCAGCACACGCAGAAGTACTCGGGAGCAGAGGTAAAACTTTTGCAATGGTAATTGCCCCAGAGTCGGTGCACAAAATTGTGTTTTCAAAATTGGAATGAAGTATCGACCAGGTATCATCCCTTAAGGCTTCTCAAAGTGGTGGGAGGAGTTATGAACAGGAACGTTTGTGAGATTTCTGTGTTTCTGTATAGAAAACAATACAGTCTGGGGCTTTTTTCATTCAAGATCTCTATCAGATTGTTGCCAGGGGAAGGTCCTCTTCCAGGGAGAGCCCTAGTACCATCACTGGTGGCCTCATTAAGGATGTGCTGCCATGAGATGTGGAGGGAGGTGGGGGCAAGTGCCCCCAGCCTGCTGAGACAGTTCACCTGGGTCTCTCCACATCCCTGGGGATCTTTTTGCATTTAGGATTGTGACTGAGAACCTCAGATGAAGGGAGGATAGACAGAGTTATGAGATGGTGTAGGGGAATTGCAAGGGAGTCACTGGTCACTTTGAAGCTCATATTTTCCTATTCCATATAATCAAGACATAATATACAGCAGCACTTATTGTTATAGCTCATTGCTATTAGTTGGTTAGCTTCTGACAATGGACATCAGACAATTATTTCCTGTCCATGGTAGAAGGAGAAGCTTTCCCAGGTACTGATGCCTGGCAGTTAAAATAAGCATTGATATGTTAGTGGTCACCACTCTGCTCTGTGGATATTATTCATGTTAGTGTCTCATGAAAGGATATTTCATTCTTTTCTCATTTTCATTAGTTGACAGGAATTAACATTAATTCGAAAATTCAGAATGTTATTAAGGTTGCAAATTTGAGCTCTTAAAAGGTATGAAATACCAGAATTAAAATTTCCGCCTTCCTGTAGCCTGCTGTATGCATTATCATACCATCTTTAATTACATAGTCACCTTCTACTTTTTCCATAGCAGAGTGGAAAACGCGATGTGCTTCTCTCAGCTCCCCATCTTTCTGTGTGCTGTTTACAAGGGCACGGAAATAAGTTAAACTTCTGTCTTGGCTCACAAGAGAGGGTAACTGTGGAGTGTTTGTGTGATTCCTATAATGCTGAAGGCTTTCTCGACTAGTCATTGGATAAGCTCCCAGGCAAGACTTTTGCTCATTTAGCTATCACTATAAATGCTGGTACGCTGTAAGATCCTGCATTGCGTACTGGCTGTTAGTGCTGCGAGTCCAAGGGATGGGGTCTGACCTTCCAAACGCAGCAGGACTTGGCGAGCCTCCAGGCTTGTTCTGGGAAGCTGTGTCACAGTGGACACCAAAGTCAAACCCGCAAGAGCTTTCCGCCTCCACAGCGCAGGACAAACTGTGCTCTGGGATTGGATGAATGAAGGCTGTGTAGTGAGCAAAGCTGTTTTGTGTAGCACATCTTTTTGCCGCAGAATGTGGGATCTCAGAATGAACAAAAGGCAGTAAGAAAGGATCACAGGCTTAAATGTCAGTCTGGAAAACTCCATGCTTTGGAGTAGTGACTCAAAACAGTACTATGTTATTACCCGGATGTCAGTGATGCTGCCCTGGCAGAATATATCTGCCTCTGGATGAGTTACAAGCCTCCAAAAGCATAAATACAAGCGTATTTTCTGTTGTGTATGGAAACTGTCTTCTTACCAGGCAACAACTATAATGCTTGTATTTTAGAAATTCCAAGGATTTCCTTTGGATCTGGATCAGCCGAGGCTCTAGTGGTGAATTCCTGTGCCTAGCTGATAATTGGTCGCAAATGTCTTGGTGCTGGCTTTGTACATTACCAAAAATAAGTTAATGGGTCATTGAGTGCAGCTACAGACTAGTTGTGGCGGGGGAGGAAAGCCTGCCTGTTTCCAATACGGCATTTCTCATGAAGTTTGTTCTTTCACATCATTCAAAGAGTTATAATAACTGAGATGTAAAGAGTAAATACAGAAGAAGCCTCAGTCAGTGTTCTTTGGAAGAATATTTAAGTCTTGACGGTTGGCACGCACAGCGGCCAGTTTCATTTAAGCCTTTTCTTCCTAGTGTCTCCAGCTTCCCAGCTTTAGAAATAGTTTCCGCTGTTGAATGGCAAGTTCCCATTCTACTGTTCTACCCTTTGTTTAGAAGAAGAATTGGAAAATGCTCTGGTTTGTGACTAGAAGATGCTGTATGAATGAGGAGTTACATGTAAAGATGCATTGAATCATCCTGACATGAGCTGAATAAACGGCAAGTGAAGTGGAGAGCTCAGTATGTGTCTGGCTTCCAACCTGGCCTTTTTTCAGATCAGATATTTGTGTATTTTTGCCTGTCATCACTGATGACCAGTTGTCTTTATTCACCTGCTAGATGTACGTTTCTTTTAATGAGTATCTTTAAAGATATATCAAGATAGCAAAATAGGGTGATTACTTCCCACTGCTTCACATGAGAGAAGACTGAAGATAATTTATGAGGGTGGATCGCAATTTCCTTCTCTAGTGTGTAAGGGAAGTTTAATGTAAAAAAAAATAAATTCCATTTACATTTTTAATGTAAAAAAACCTGTACAAATGTCTGTACAATTAGTTTTTATTATGCTAATAGTATAGATCAAACAAAGCCTCAGCTGAAATATTTGGGTTTGAGTTTCATCTTCATTACCAGGCCCTTCTGAAACAGTGCTCTGCAGCAGTGCTTGAGGCTGTTCTTCTGCATCAGTAAATCAGGAAAGTAAGAAATTGTCTTATAGAAGTTTCTGAATAGCAAGGTTTGGCCTCCAAGCTGATGTTAACATCAAGGATCATTCCCTTCTCCCTCTGAGGCAACTTTGGCTGCATCTCTGCCCTGAAGGCATCTGTCTGTTCCCAGGACCACTTCAACTTCTTTTTTGCTGAGCTGGTGTGACGGAGCCAAACACAGAGTAGGTCTGGTTGGTGCAAGGACAGCTCTACAGTAGCCATATGTCTCCTTTGCCCTCACTCACAGACCAGCAGGTTTCACTGGTGTGGCAGAGGAGCCATCAAACTGGAGCAATACTCTTGCATTTGTCCCCAGCTTTTTTTCCTGGGAAGCTTCTACTGAAGGCGGTGCGCAGGCAGCTGACGCTTGGCATGGTTCAGCAGGAGAGTGGGCTGTGCTGGGCTGCACTGCTGGCCTTACCGGCACTTCCAGCTGCTGCAGCATTAGCAGGGAGTGCTGGTAGGCACAAAGAGGTCTCTAGTCCTTGAACGTAATACAAATGGTTAAAACAAGTGTAATGCTGCACTGAAACTTTCATAAGGTTTATTCTAGTGTTCCTGCATTTTATTTGGGGGCAAAATTGCAGGAGATTCAACTTTTAGAAAACTGATAATTATTTTTTTAATGCTTTTATATAATCGGGATGTCTTCACTCAAAGATTAATTGGATTATATATTTTTTTCTAGAGCATTTTCACTGTTGTACTTCATGCTGAAGTTTTTCTGTTTGATTTCTCTCTGTGCTTTCTGTAGAGTGCAGTGAATTAAAGATCCAGCCAGAGAAGTATTTAAAAGCGATGTTTGAAAGTGCAAGCAGTGTGAGTTCTTTGGGTCTCATTTGCTTCCTTTGATGATGCTGCTACAGCCAGCTTGCTTTAGGAAAGATGGACCTTCCACAGACTCCAGTGCTCTACTTTTTTAATTTTGGGTTCAGATTAGGCTTTTCATCATTACTAGCTGCTCTCTGTTGTAATACAAAACACCCATAGTCCTAATGCACTTTCTAGTGCAAGTGCAAACAAAATTATGTGGACAGTATCAGATAGAAAATTGCTTGTCCAGGAGTTTTTAAAGTACGCATTGTCTCACACTGAGAAGAAAAAAGGTTGTAGCTGGAACATGTCCTGGTCTAGAGGAAGGATACCTGCCTTTATAGATGCAAAGATTGATGTCTTTATTAGACCGGGGAGGGGGGGGGAGAAGATTGTATCATTTGCATTTACAAATTAAGTGGAAGGGGTGTATCTGTCTTCAAATCCTTGGAGGCTGCTCCAAGAAAAGGGATGATCAAGGGGTGAAACAGTGTTTCCCCATTGTAGAAATATTTAGTTCTAGAAAGTAGGTGGTAAAAAGGAGAATAAACTCAGTAGAGTGAGGAACCTTCTTTTATTGTCTGAACCCCAGTCACATTTGTACTTTGTTACAGCTTAGAAGGCAGTAGTAGCAAAGAGGGGAGTTTTAGGCAGAAACTTAATTCAAATGTTGAGTAGTTTTGAGTTTAAAGTTGGTTAAAAATAGTGAAAAAAAAAATCAATATTTTGGATATGATGACCATATTCTCAAGGCCAGCATGCTTATAAAAGTAAGCTAATGGGACTGAGTGCTTTTAAATTGGTGGAAAGCAGGTCATGGTGAAAGCAAAGGCTGGCATTGTTTCTATGCTATTATCAGTTTCCATGCTTACAGGACACAATCGTAAAGCAGGAATGTGTGAACCTATAAATCTTTCACTGGTTCTTAGTAGAACAGTTGATGTAAAAAATATCTTTCTCACTTTGCAATAACTTTCAATGGGAACAAAGAATGAAGGGGCAAAGCAGCAAGGCAATGAAGGTTTGCTCTGGCTCAAATGAGGACGTATTTGATGCCAAAAAGTATCTTTGCAGCAGCACATTAGTTTCAGTCAGCTAACGCCTTTGACTCCTAAAATATGTATTCTAAAACATGCATGGTCTTGTTTAAAAGATACTGATATATTTAAACTATAAACTTTAATGAAAACCCACTGCAAACAACCAAAACCTTCCCAAACTCATCTTTCTCTTACCAACTACAGAATAAGTGAGGATGTCTTCCACTGTAGGCATACAGGAAGGTAAACAGTCTTTTAATATATTGGGAAAAAATTGTCTCTTTAGTAAAGAGAATCTGCAGTAAAGGTGAGAGAGAACTGAGATACAGGTTAAAAAGGACATATGACAAATTAGAATGCGTTATCTTCTTTACACCTGATTTTTCCATGAAGGAAAAGATCTTCCAAACTTAAGGGAAAGGCTTTCTGCTTAACATTTTTAAAGGGCAATAAATCCAGTCCTGTATAGTAGCCTAAAAAGAGACACAGGCTTTTGGGAGTGAAGGCATCAAAAAAGAAGAAAAACAAAGGGTGAAGTTTCTGTGTGGAAGAAAAAACAAACAAACAAAACAAAACAGTAGAACTTTCAAATCATGTCATGGCTACAGCCCATCATTTTGATTTTTAAATACAAATGTGTTTGTTCCTTTTATGCTTACTTATGCTAGATGCAGCCTGTGGTCAATTACCATTGAATTCCGCAGGTGTTGAAGGCTGTTGTGGTTTAAGCCCAGCCGGTAACTCAGAACCACGCACCCGCTTCCTCACTCCCCACCCCTTTGCTCCCCCACCCGGCTCCTGGTGGGATGGGGAGGAGAACTGAGGGAATGTAACTCCCACGGGTTGAGATAAGAGCAGTCCAGTAACTAAGGTATAACACAAATCACTGCTG
>JAVHNF010057957.1:45826-57989 GCA_034783455.1 Micropsitta finschii
GTGGCTCTCCCTGCGTTGTGCCTGAGGCCCCGGTGCTGCTGCAGTAATGAATCACTTCTGTGTGTGTCGCTAAGCGCTCTCTAAATCCCAGGATTAGGAGAACACGTTAAAACGCTCACACTCGGCGTGTGCCTGGCACGAGACAAAACCTCCCGGAGTCGGGCTGAGAAAAAGATCGCGGTGTGATGTGTTCTGATGTCTCCGGACGCCGGATCCTCCGGTTCCATCGCGGGACAAGCTCCCACTCATTTTACACTGAAGGACGGCTTTGCCTTGCAAGCTCAAAGTCGAAATCTGGGATTATCTTTCCCCCCCACCTCCTCAGAGCAATGCACCACGTTAAGGCTTTGATTTGCAAAGAGATTGTGCAAACATTCCTCTTTATCCGCCCCTCTGTTTGAGCTGCTCAAAGATTTTAAAGCAACATGCTGATCCCTCCTGGGATTTATATGGAGACCAAAGGAGTCAGCTGAGCATCACTTCCATAACCCGCACCCATATTTGCTCAAAGGGAGCAGATTCGCTTCAAAATAAGCCCATGAACACCAGGCAGCCAAGGTGATCATTGGAAAACCTGCCAGTGACTTCAGCAAATCCACAGCCACTCGTTGGGAGCACGGTCACAATGTCCAAGAACCATAAGATTTTGGGGGATGTCGCATTTTGTCCCATTTATCGAGCGGTTCCAAACCCACCCAGGGAATTCATTCCTGTGCAAATGAGATCTAAACCACCTCCCTGGTCAGAACTGTGACAGCGGAACCCAAACCACCCCTGGCCACGCACCTACTGCAGTAGTGGAGGTTCACTCCTATGGGACAGACATTCCTACAGTGGGAACCGGAGCAGTCTGCACCCGTGCACCAGAAGCGCTGCATCTGCACAGTGTCTGCCTCGAGTAATTACAACAGCAAAACAACTGCAACATTTCACGAGGTTCCTCAGCTTGCGGAGTGATACCAGAGCAGCTTTTAAACCGATGAATTCCCAACCCCAATCACTCAATCACCAATTCAGTGCTTTTTTAGCTATTTTTCCAATTAAGTGTTCACCAAAGAGAATTTATTCATTCCCCATTGCTTTCCAGCTGTAAAAATAATCAAATTAGAACTCGCTCAGATTCAAACAAGCCTTTCGAGGTACAGGCAGTCAAAACAAGCACAAGAGAATGGCAAAGATGTTCATGATATTTGCCCACCCACTCTGGATCAAAACTTGAAACTTTGAGGTTTTGGTTTAGTTTGGCAAATCCTGGTTGAATAACAGGAGCAAAGCCCCCATTATTAGAAACACTTGACCTTTTTTCTTGGTTCTCCCTCTGGAAATATTCAGACAATGAATAAACTGGGTTTGAGCTTTGGCTTTTTTGTGTGGGTTTCTGCAATAAAAAGCCCCTTTAAGCATTGCTAGTTCACCGCAGCACTATCCCAGGTCTGGCTGCAGCTATGGTTGGGATGCTCAGGACCTGCATCATGGCAGGACCCAGGGGGTTGCAATGAGATGAGCTTTAAGGTCCTTTCCAGCCCAAACCATTGTGTGATTCTATGAAACCTGGCCAAGTAGGAGGTAAATGCAAACCTGCTGCATGCTGCAGTGGAGGGCATCTCCCAGGAAGCCCTTTGTGCTGAGCTGGTCAGAGACGTGGCCAGCAGACATCTGACACGTCCCTACGCTGCCCCCAGTTTGCCACTGCACAGGGGAGCAGCATCTGCAGCCCAGGCTTTGCAGAGGGGATGCACGGGTTTGGGGTGCTCGGTGATGTGTCTGTGATTGAAGTCATTTCCTCTGATTCCCCGCAAGGAATCAGGAGAGCACTCCTCTGCAAGGGGCAGGAGGGTTTCATTTTCCCTTTCCTTTTCTGAAAGGGATGTAAATAAGGAAAGCAGCAGCAATCAGGCTGCTGTCCCTAGGACAGCATCTCTGGAGCTTATTCTCTTCACCGTGGGGGTTTGATGAAGGCAAACTTTCCCGACTCACTGCAGCACATGCAGAAAGAACCAGTTTCCAAGGAAACAGGGATCTTTTGCATGTCCACCATGTGGTCAGAGATGAAGAAAGGTTGTGAAGACAGAGCCTGCCTTCCTACATGGCTGCTGCCGCCCTCCCTCCCTCCTTGGCGGGGATGGAGCATCCCCAAGACACAACATCACATCCCAGTTGAGCAGCATCTGTTTGGAGAGGAGGGCTGGTGCAGCTGCAGTTTCTAACTGCCAACAGCAAGCTTCCATGCAGCACTAGGGTGCTTGGTTTACTTTGGAGGAGCAGGAGATGAGCAGTTTCCATCTCTGCATCGCTTGTAAATTTTAGGGACCAGAGCATCCCCCAAAAGAGTAACACCCACACCATGAAGAGGCTGATAAAGCAGGCAGGGCTTGGTTACTCATTCTCTGTCTTGCCCAACCAGAGCAAACTGCCCCGAACCAGGAGCTTACTCCCAAAGCTTAACCCCTCTTTAGCCAGGAACAAGCAGCAGTAAAAATGCCTTGTACTGGTCCAGACGTAGACAGATTTCACACTCACCACTTTGGCAGGTAGAGGCTGGGGCACAAAGGGACACAGCTGGGACACGGCGGCATCGCCCTCCACCAGCTTCCTTTTACCTGCAGAGCTGTCAGTAAGCTGCTGTGAAGAAAGCCCGTGCCCGGGGAGGGGCCCTGGCCCCAGCCCCGCTGTGCCAGGGATGCGCTTGCAGGCACACAGGGCACGGGTTGTCTCTTACCACCTTTTGGGGCCACCTCCTCGCAGCTGCCACCCGCAGCCAGAGCAAAGCCGCTGTGCCCGCAGAGGGGCTGCAGCAGATGCCATCTGTGCTCTCGCACGCTGGGAGGCTCCTGGCCAGAAGCTGTGCGTGGCTCCGAAGCCGGGTGCATCTGCAGCCATGCAAGTGCACGCACTGCCTGCGTCTGTAATTAATTAGTGTTTGTACAGGGCTTTTACGTTAAAGTGGCACAGAAGTACCAGCTATCATTATTATTACGCCCATCCTGATTTAAACCCGTCAAAAGCCAGGAAATGGGGAGTTTAAGAGCCTGGCAGCTTGGTCACACTCGTGTCTTTGTGCTCTGCGTTTGGCTCAGCAGAGTCAGTTCAGTGACAAACGGTGGCTGGGGATTTGCAGACTTAGCCCAGACTTTTCTGACTTCTGTATCTGAAAGGGAGACGAAGGGACCCGCGCCAGGAACCAAACACCCCCTGAATGGATGAACCCAAGGGACCTCCATGGCTTCTCCAGGGCACCTTCCCTCCACAGCTGCCCTCTAGGCCAGGCCTTTCTTTCCCCTCCCTGTTCCTCTGATCAGTACTGAAAAGCCTGGTTACAAAAATACTCATTTTAGCTGAGTTCCTTTTAAATGTCAGCCTCTAAGAGCAGGAGAGGGCTAATCAGGAAGGGGGAGGAGAATGGGGAAGTCGGGAACTGTAATTGCACTCAGTGCAGCCAACCCTGAAGAGAATTTCTGAGCTCGCTATTAGCTACACGCCTTTAATTTGACTCCAAATGTTACCAACGCTAATGAATGGGAAGAAGTCACAGCCCAAACAGCTAATGCCAGGCAGAGCCTAGTGTCTTGGTGCAAGGTGCTAATTGGGGGCCTGAATGGCTGAGGCTGTGGATGAACAACCTCTGTCCAAGCCACTGGGAGGGCTGGTTTCATTGGGCTGTAGTGAGGGGCTGGTGGCTGAGCACCCACCAGAGGGGCACAATAAAAGGGGTGATGGAAATGTCATGTACCTGCTCTTGCAATCAACCCATTCGAGTTCTGTGCCAGGAAGGAAGGAAATAAAGGGAGGAAAAAGAGAGGGGAAGAAGAAAGGAAAGAAGGAAGAAAAGAAAGAGAAGGGAGGACTGAGAAAGCAGAGCCTGCTGCATCCTTCCCCCAAGCCAAGGCTGGCAAAGAGGAGCTGCGAGCCCTGCCAGGTCCCCACCTTGTGCCTCACCTGCTGCTTCCCACCTGCTCAGGAGCAGAAAGGGAATCATTTGTTCCTCTTCCCTCCAGATCTGCCTTTTCCCTTTCTCAGTGTTTCCAGCTGCAGGACCCGAATCAGCGCACGCATTGGGCCATCTCTCCTCCCTGCTCCAGACTCCAGCTCTGGAGTAACATCTCCATTCGCTTTCTCAAGTGCCCAACAGTTAATTGTCTTTCCTGTTTGTAAAGCTGGTTTTATGACTTGGGTTAGGGCATCTGGATTCCTGATTTTAACCCCTCTGTGGTACAGATGGTTCAGAGCCAGCTGCATCCCCCCAGTGCAGAGCATCTGCTGGGCCTGGGGAAAGGCTTCAGACACGTGTGTGATCTGCCATACACACAGAGCCCGGGCTGGAGGTCTGTGGTGGGCTCCAGTCCTCTCTGCCATGCGGGGCAGAAGGCCAGATCCTGCTGCCACAGCGTCCTGTCTAACCTTTTATCTGCCAGGGGGAGGACGTGGTTTCAGATGCTGCCTGTGAAAACTGTTATGAAATCTCAATGATAGGATTTTACCTCCCCGCAGAACTGACAGGCACATTTCAGCAGTGCTGTATTATCAATTAGAAGTCTAACGGAGCATGTTCTCCCATCTGATTGTTGGAAAAATCACTTGTCAAAAGCTGGTACAGACCACAGCTGTCTCCTCCACATAGAAAGCCCTGCAAGAGATGTGAAGCTTCTGTGGGACAATGCTTTTGCTTTGTCTACTGTTTTAATCTCTGGTGTAACAGAGGAGAATTGAATGAGGGGATTTCTATACTGTCTTTACACCACGGTGTTTTACAAAGCAATGCGTTAGACACCGGCGGCGCAGTGACAACGTTACCAAACACGGCAGTGGCTGTGGGCGCAGGTATGGCTCGTGTGCATCCCATGGGAAGAGCTGAGCCAGCCCTGCTGGCCAGGACCCTCCTCTTCCCCCCTGCGAGCACTTAGTGCCTGGGGAATGGGGGCTTTGCTGGTTTCCCCAATAAAAACCTCGCTTCCAAGACCTACGGAGCCGGTGCCACTCCAGTTCCCTGTGTCACGGGGCTGGGAGATGCGCTGAGCCCCATCCCCATCTCTCCCCATCAGCCCCTGCAGCACCCATGGGGCCACCTCTTGGACATCAACCCCCTTTCCCTCTGCCTTCTCCAAACCCAGGGTGATCCTCCCGTAACACAAACCCTCCCCAGGAGATAATGAGTGACAATGCTGCTCAGAACAGGCTTGTGCTTAGCAAGTATTCTGCTTTGGTGCATATCTCTGTGTGGACACAATGCCAATGAGAACCATTTACAGACAGGACGGGGGGATTTCTGACGATTAAAAAGCTTTAGCGCTTTTAAAAGCTACAACAAGAGAGGGAAAAAAAAAAGACTTAATCAGGTTTGCTCTGGAGTTGCCTCGAATTTGTAATTCAATCAAACCTCCCATAGCAGGAAGGATGTCTTTCTGATATTCACAGGAGCTTTCCAGGGACTATAATCTCTGAGAGATTTATTCATACTTTTCTGCATTAGCTTAAGACTATTTTGGAAGAACTCTCCCTCCCTCCCTCCCTCCCTCCCATCAGCAGGGCTCAGAGAAGATATTAATATTAAAGCAGTTCAATTATGATGACTTGGGGAGAACACGGGTCCTGGGGAAAGGGCTGCTCGTTACAGGCCTCTCCTTCTGTCCTGATGGTCCCGAGCTGTTGCTCTGAAGGAGTTCACTGAAACACTGCACAGAGCTATTGCAGAGCCCTGGAGGAGGGAGCCCAGCTCCCCCTCCATACAAATACCAGCTCGGGCTCTGGCTCTCCAAGACCTGAGGACCTGGCCAGACCCCAGGTAACGCTGCAGCTTCCCAGCATCCTGCCCCCGAGCAGCCCGAACTCTTCCTCCTGTTCAGTGACCCCAAACTCCTTGCAGTGAATCTCAGCAGCTCCCTGATGTTTCAGGCCTGTCTGAACAAGCACATGGCTGTGAGGCTGCTGAGAAAAGCAGTCCCGAAGTCCTGCTTCTAAGGCTCCCTTGCAGCACCTCAGCCATCAGCAGCACTTTGCAGGAAGCAGCTGGACTGAGGCTGGGAGGAGGAGGAGACCACTTTGGGGAGAAGGATGGGGAGTACTTTGCACTTCAAAGGACACATCATCTCCTTGCTTCACAAGATCACAAGGAAGAAGGAACAGCAAGGCTACAGGATAGATTAACCTTCCTTCTCCCTCCTGCTTCCTTGTTCTATCCACTCCATCCTTCACACACCAGCTAATTAAACATGAAACAAGAAGAGGGGGTGCTGAGCCTCATCAGCTCCAGCTGTACGTGCGGTACTTCTGCTGCTCCAGCCCTGCAGCAGGAAACACTGCGGTGCTGATGGTGCTGCAGAGACAACCACAGCACAGTCCAGAGAGGGGTCCGCAGAGCCACCAGCACGTCCTTGTCTGCAGCCATGCAAGGGGCAACTGCTCTGCTGGGAGGTCAAGCTGAGAACCCCTCCTGCTGGGTTTGGTGCTGTGATCTCTGGTTACGCCACACTAAGAACACAATCCCAGTGATGCAGCTGAACCCCAGCACTCCCGATCGGCACTAGCGCAAGGGGTGAACACGGAGCTGCCTTCTGTGTAGGAGGGTTGCTCATGACCTGAGCTGGATCCCAGCAGGGATCTCTCACTGCTGCACGACTCCCCACTGCCATGCGCTGTCACCATGAGAAACCCAACGTCTGAGCCCACACACAATCAACCGGCCTGGAAGAGACCTTTAAGGTGATCAAGTCCAACCCTGCATTACTGTGGAGAAAAAAGCCTTTGCAGCAGGAGGGCAGCTCAGTCCCTCCCACACTCCATGTGCTGACATCTTCTGGGATCAAGGGATGGTCACCGGTGCTGATCTTGGCAATGAGTTCACTGCTGTGGGCTGAGACCCAATGAGCTCATTGGAAACAAAGCCTCAAATTCCACACAGCTCCCAGCTCCACAGAAAAAGGTGTCAGAAGGGGCATGAAACCAAAGTGATGGCAGAGGAGAGGGGTCAGATTTTGCAATGGAAAAGTCAGACACGCTGCATGCCCATCCATACATCCCAGTCTGTGACATCTACAGCTCTCGATATCAGCAACCACGTAGCAAAACATGAGAGAACTTTGAGAGAAAAATGCCATTGCTGTGATGAGAATGTTTCATCTTTCTCTCTGGCTCTCAGGGGCAGCAGGCTGAAAGCTCTGAGATGTGCACAGCAACTGCCAGCAGAGGGGAGGAAGGTACCAACAGGGAATATGTCTTTTCCCTGCAGACACTTGCCAGCTCCAGTGAATGCCTGCAGCACGCCTGTGCCTATGCCGGCAGTGTGCACGGGATAACATGTACCCTTAATCTAGCAGAGGGACAAAGCCACCTCACCGACAGAGCCAGGCTCCAGGTGCTTCAAACACAGCACAGGGTCTCCTCCTTCCAGCCATGCAGGCAGAGGAGAGGCTGCAAGCCTGGGGAAGGGCCAGCACCCAGGTAACACACGCTTTGTGATTGTGTCTGGTGTTCACTTAATGATGTCTCCATTCTGTTCATTTCACTGATGGGGCCTCATCAGGGGATTTATTACAGCAAATCCAAACACGAGCACAAACCCCTGGGTTAAGCTGCCCAGGGATGCTCTCTGGATCCACCGCACCACCAGCCCAGCCCTGACCTCCCCTCTCAGTTTGTGACTCACAGAAAGCAGAATAAAGAGACTTTGCGAAGTGGGACAAGATCTTCAGAAGAACAGCAGGCTTCTTTTGAACATGGATGAAGCACAATGTATTGTTACTCACAAGAGAGGTTCGAGAATACAACTTGCTGCTCCTCGCACCGACACTTCAAGGTGTTTATTGTCAGAGGCAGCTCTGCAGAAATGAGCCACCTTTGCCACTCCAGATTTTGCCTGCTTATAAGAAAAGCACAAAGTTTTATCTATTCCTGCCATCCAGCCCTTGTGTGGAATTCCGAGCCTTGCTCTCCCTCCCTCGAGCATCGGTGCTTGCACCTTTACGAAACAGCAGCTCCTGAGCGAGGCAGCGCTCCTCACCCCTTCCACCCACCCCTCAACCATCTCCCTCCTTGCCTAAACAGGCAGGAGAGAGGCAAAGGGAGACAGAGGTTTTGTCCCCAGACCTGCATTATATAAATCGATAGTCTAGGGACTATCGAGATACGAAGAGTACAGACCACACATCTGTATGCATCTGAAGCCAAGCATGTTTGTGCTCGGAGCAGCAGGACTGGCAGCTAATCAAGTGATGGAGATGCCCCTTCAGGTCTGTGCTCACTTGGATGTGGCAACTTGGCTCAGCAGTTCCTTAGAGAGAGCTCTTTACTCTGTGAACGCAGAGGTGGGGGGGTTTAAGGCAGCACAGTGACCTCAGAAAAGACAACGGGCATCATTTGACTGGGATAGAAACAAGGGACTGAGCTGCATTAACAACAGGAAATTGCACAGAGAAAGAGCTTGAAATAACAAACACTTCTCATGTCCCACTGCAACTGGGGATTCAGTGTGCGTGCAGATAGGGGATAATATGCAGATCTGATCTGAAAATCAAAAGTTTACCTAAAACCAGTTTCACTGCCTTCAACCCACCAGTACCTGCACTGCTGCTCGCAGCCACCTTCAATGCATCAGCTCTCCTATTCAAGGTCCTTGTTGGTTTCTACCCAGAGTACATGAAGAATCCCCTAAGGAGGAAGGGCACCGCTGTCACCATTGGCTTCTCCAGCACTGCAGCGTTTTCTGTCTGCCCCAGAGGCTCAGCACATCTGGAAAGAAGCACTGGTATCCTTTGGGAGCTGCTCAGGCAGGGAAAAGGGCTTCCTTGGGAGCAAAGCATTTTGTGCCTTACCTGCAGGTTCAAGCCCTCTCCCTGATCTCCTCTAACACAGAGCAGTTTCCAGGGAATAGCCCAAACCACATCAAGATGTACTCCATTGATTGCACCCAATTTTCCCCTGGAGAAGAGAAGCACTTGATGAACCTGATGAAAATGTCCTGACATTACAGTGATGAAAGTGCATCCCTACCCTGACCAGACCTTCCTGTCTTACTATGGGCCTTGAACACCCACAAGGCTGATGTCTTGAGTTCACAAAGTCCTCTCAGCGTTTATGCTTTGTCTTGCATAGTCTGGTACTGTTGTGCGGTTGATTTGATCTTGTCCTTGGTGGGCCTCGCAGGTAAATTCACCCTGCTCAATTCTGCCTTTACAATGCAATTATCAGCCCGTTCTAATGAAACACCCCCCAAGCAGAGAGCCAGTGTGAAGCTTCTCATCCCCAGCCAGGTGGTTCCGTTTGTGCAGAGGCTGTAAATGAGAGTCAGCCTTCCCTTGACTTCACTGCTCAATTTGAGCTCTTTCAGATATGGATGTGAAATCCTTTTGTGACCATTTGCCTGCTCAATTAGACAGCTCTGGAGTCATCCTCCTGCTCAGAGGGGGGCAAAGATTCCTGCAGCGACTAACAAACAGCAGACCTTGTTTTCTCCTGGCTGTTAATGGCCTGATGCCTCCCAAGCCAGGAACAGCCCAGGGTTATGGGCAGAGGGATGCTTTTTCTGGAAGCCCTGGCTCTTGGCGCTGTCCACATCTCACTGTGACCAACTGCATCAGTCTCTGGTGAGGCTTCCTCTCCTCTTCAGGGTCACTGAGTGAACAAAGCTGTGATCACCTCTTGGCTTGAAAACACATAACCCCAAACCTGTAACTTAAGAGATGGGGCTTTTAACCACTGCCTCTGCTCTGTGTTTGGAGATGTTTGTGAACCTGCTCTTGCTGCCCTGCAGTGATGCCTGGAAAATGCCCAGCGCTGGCTCTGAGCTGGAAGGAAATTACTTACCCATCGATTGATGCTACGCAGCCTCCCTGCTGCAGCACTGGCTGGTTGGGAAGCGCTCGCAGCAGCAAGGGGGATGTGCCTGCAGTGGGCTGCCTTCCCCTTCCACTGCCCCCGTGGCTGATCACAGTGTGGAAGCAGTGAGGGTGGAAGAGACAACAGCAGCGAGACAAAGGCAGCACCGCAGAAACAATAGCTCAGAAATATCCCTGTGTCGAGGAGCCATGCACGTTTCAGTGCAAGTGGCAGGCAGCCATATCCCTATCTCACTTAGTGCATCTCCATACAGTCCATTTCACTTGGACAGCGTGGCAAGATAAGCAATTAGAGCCCTAATCAATAATATGCACAGCCCTCCTTGCTTCAAGTTACTTAATTGGCATCCCAGAGCGAAGGGGAAGGTGAAACGAGGTCTTTGAAAGCAAAGGGAGGAAGAATCCCCTGGTGCTGGATTTAACAAAGTGCAAACAAATCCCAGGGCAGGATGCTCTGCTTCAAACCTGAGTTTTGTTCAATCCCAGCAGACTGGGGGGCGACAGGAGGGCGATCCAGGCATGATGCTTCTGGTAAGGATGGACACTTCCGACCCAAAGCTGGCCAAAAGTGCTGCATCTAAATACTCCACTCCATGGATCCCCACAATACGATTTTGTAGCATTCTCTGGGGATGCTTCCAGGCTCTATGGCCTAACCAGCATCTCCTGTCAGCAGCCCGCAGCCTTGGCCCTTGTTGAAGCACTGAGCACATCTGTCTGCAGGGATGCAGCCGGTTGTGCAACCGGACACATCTGCTCCATCACCAGCCTCCCACAGGTGCTCTGCATCCTCCCGGGCACCTACACAGCCTCGTGCCATCATCACAGGATGGTGTCAGCCCCGCTCCGGGGTCAGCCCGGATGAGCAGCACACAGGCTCCTTTCCCCTCCTATCATCAGCAATAGCTGGGATTGGGAAAGAGCACAGGCAGGGCTGAACCCGCACCCGCTGACCAACCATTCCCAGAGCTGCTTCCCTCTCCCCAGTCACTGCCTCCAGAGAAGACAAGCAGGGGATTCCCATGCCACAGAGACAGAGCATCAGCAGCAGCCCCTGGGTAAGCACTCAGCTCCTGCGTGGCAAAGAGCCTGCGTGGGCTTGGCTCAGCTGGAAGAGGCACCTCAACACCAGCTGCTCCACATGAGGATGGACCAAAGCCCATTGAGCTTAAAATAACCCATTAATGGTTATTTTAACCATTTAACCAAAACAACCCATTAATGGTTATTTTAACCCATTAAGGCTTTATTTTAACAGCATATGGAGGCAAGACAAGATGAATCCATGCCCTGCTATGGGCACAAAGCAAGGCATTGGCAGACCAGGAAGAGAACAAAGTTTTCCAAATCCTCCCAGCTCTCCTAAGCCATAAACCACAACCCCAGCTAAATGGGTCCCACAGAACCTGCCTGCCCTCTCTTCCTCCCTCCTGTAACACTTCACATTTCAAGGGGAGAAATTGTTTATGGCTGAGCTTATTGTACAAGCTTGGCATGATTTATTTAAGCGTTTGCCAATAAACACCAGAATGGGAGGCTGTTTTTCCAGCATTCCCACAGTGGAGTACTAGGGGAAACAATAACAGGCTCTGTGATCGTTACTGTGGGACCTCTCCTGCCAATTACACTGAGTTACAAGTTTCACTTATGAAATATAAAATAATTAATTCCATAAGGCCCAAGAAGCATCCCTTGCTCTGTGTGAAGAATCCTCTTCCCCCGGCTCTTTATGCCACCGCGATGTGTGACCACCAAAGGTTAAAACCACGCAGCGCAGACCCCACCTAACGCAGTATTTGCATTGCTTTCCCTGCTTGTCACAATCTTAATAACAAAGACAGGTCACCAGGGTCACAAAAACCAGGTGAACATCCCCTTCCTGCCCACTTCCCTGTGGCAGGAATAGGACTTTTATTGAGAACAGCCCTGCAGGAAAACAAAGTGCATTTAGCAGAAGCTCTTGGGAACTTGTCATAGAAGCTTTAGCTTAATGAACATAAAAATCAAATTAAAGATCTGTTAAGTTCTTCTTTGGGGTCTTTCAAGTAATGAGGTTTAATTAAAAGTAAGCAAGTAAAAAACGAGGCCTGTGGCACTGTATGGGTTAGAGGAATGACCCAGAAACTGAACTGCATTCAGGTCAGTGTGCAGAGACTGGAAGGAAAACCAGGAGCAGGGTGCCCTGGTGGGGTGAGATTCATCCTATGGCCTGATGGCATCATCTGCAAGCCTGGTCAGAACGGAATCACAGAACCACATCCTGGTTTGGGTTGAAGGGACCTTAAAGCTCCTCCAGCTCCAACCCCTGCCACGGGCAGGGACCCCTTCCACTGGAG
>JAVHNF010057957.1:64611-74702 GCA_034783455.1 Micropsitta finschii
GGCAGAAGCTCTTCCCTGTGAGGGTGCTGAGGCGCTGGCACAGGGTGCCCAAAGAAGCTGTGGCTGTCCCATCCCTGGCAGTGTTCAAGGCCAGGTTGGACACAGGGGCTTGGAGCACCCTGCTCTAGTGGAAGGTGCCCCTGTCTGTGGCAGGGGGTTGGAACTGGATGAGCTTTAAGGTCCCTTCCAACCCAAACCCATCTAAGATTGAAGGCAAGACAGAAGAAATCTCTCTGCTCAGCAGGAATGAGAAAAGGTCTATAGTAAGAGCCTCATTTGTTTTCAAAATTTATATCACATATGACTAATTTCCAGGGCTAACAGGACAGCAGAAATAAGAAGTTAGTCATGTAATGCCTTGCTCAGATCCCCTATTTTCATCAGCTAAAATATGTTAGTTTCCACATAACCAGTTACGATACCCAGCAGGTAAAACAGATGGGTAACTGGTCATTCACAGCCCGTTTCCACGATATTCTTGTGGTCTATAAATAACTGAGTAAGGACACCTGCTTCTTGGCAAGCAGTAGAAATGCCTCTATTCTCTTCTTTCATCTTCTTCATTATGGGTAAGGATTAAAAAGGAATAGAACAGAATGAAACAATGAAACTTTTCCCTTGCCAAGACAACGCAGATTCTGCCACTGCAGCCTCAGCACAACTGGGGAACAGCAGGTGCCATGCATTCACTTGACTGAAAACTATTCACCATCTCCCAGATTAAATGTACTCTGAGGGAATTTATGTTGGGGTTTGTTGGAGTCTATCTTATTTTATTTTACAGATTTTCCTTCTGGTAATTTCATGGGAACCACTGCTAAACTGCTACATATCCTTCAAGTATGCATGCCTATTCTACTAAATGTTACTTGCTTTTTAAATCTCTTTAAGTCAGAAAATTTAGTGCTGAAAAAAGGATTTGGAGAGTGACTCTGGCCAATTCATTCATTCCTTCTGAATAAAAACCCATAGCAGCCATCCTCCAGGGTAAGAAGGTGGATAATTTCTGGTGGACCTGCCAAAGGCAACTGTGGCCTTCTGTTGTGGACACAAGCAAGCTGGTAATGCAGCCTGCTCTCAGGAGTCATTAGGATTTCATCATTTATTCAGTTCCAACTAACTCGCTCATGTCTCTGTGAAATTCATGGACATTAAGTAAAACAGCACCTGAAATCCACTGAGTACAAGCAGTCAGAGGAGAGGGAGACTTCTGTCGCTGCAATTAAAGAGCAGCCTGTTTGAGCTATGCAGGTCCTACAGCTGCATTGTCCAAAAAACAAAGCCAAGAGGCAGTATTCTTTCCCAATGCAGAAGAACAGCCAGCACTATCTGCCAGGAGCCCCTTCCTGTGGTTTTTCTATTTTTTTTTTATTTCAATCACTTGCACCTTCTTCACAGATCTGGATAAAATAACTCCTCCCTCTCAAGAATAGAATATATCAGTCCAGCTTCTTCAGATACCTCATCTTCCACTAGAACATCATCTTTTTGCTGTGTTTACCTTACAGGCATTTCTTTCAAACTCCCTAACACAACATTCTTCTCTTTATTTTCATTATGAGCTAATCACAGTTTAATTTCCCTTCCAGTTTGTTTTCCTCTCTTAGACATTCTTAGTATCTATCTACCCCAAAGAACATATCAGAAGTTTCTAAACAGGCTGCTCTTCTAGAAAATAAAAGTTTTCGTAGGGAATACCAGCTCTAATAAAAAACCCACTGCTGAATCTCCGGTCCAAACCAGAAAATGGTCCAGGAACGAAAAGTTTCCTGAGACCAACCTGGAACAGAAAACCCCTGACTCAAAGTCTCAATTCACACAATGCTGAAGAGACTGGCTCCCAGTTTAAGAGCTTCGGAATAAGCTGATTGATCTCCATGCAGAACAGGAAGAAAGGAAGTATCAAAGTCTGAAACCAAATAATGCAAAGTAAGAAAAGCTTTCTGTCTTGCAGGACTGACAGTTTACTGTCATTCCCAGGATACTGTTACAAGAGATGGAGCCCGACATCATGGATCGGATGAACTCAGCAGCTTTATAAGGATTGGTCCATGCACTAAGGAATGATATCTCTCTCTTTGTGTGTGTGTGTATGTATGTGTATATATATATATATATATATGACACAAGAGTGATGGTATATTGAAAAATGTGGGATCTGAGCATAACGTGGATGGTATGGAATAAGGGGTAGATACCATCCTGGGTTCAGCAGTAGCAGTCATTTTGTCTCCTTCTTAGTAGCTGGTGAAGTGCTGTGTTTTCTGCTTTCAGCCTGGGAACAGCGATGATAACACTGATGTTTTTAGTTACTGCTCAAATGTTTAGTCTGACCAAGACCTTTCTCAGTCTCATGCTCTGCCAGGGAGGAGGGGAAGCTGGAAGGAAGCAGAGACAGGACACCTGACCCAAACTAACCAAAGGAGTATTCCATACCACAGCACATCATGCTCAGTATATAAACTGGGGGCAGTTCCCAGAAGGGCTAGACCACTGATTGGGTCAGGCTGGGTATCAGTCGGCTGGTGGTGAGCTGTTGTATTCTCTCCCGTTGTTATTTCCCTTATCATTATTATTGGTGGTAGCAGTAGTGATTTGTGTTATACCTTAGTTACTGAACTGTTCTTATCTCAACCTGTGGGAGCTGCATTCTTTTGATTCTCCTTCCCACCCCTCCAGGAGCAGGAGAAGAAAGGGAGGGGGGGAAGTTCTAATTTACAGCCTGGGCTTAAACCACGACATAGAGTTTGGAAAGGGAATAACTGAACAGTTTGTGAAATAAAGCCTGAAATTCCAAAGTCCCTTGAGCAATGGATCTGTTGAGAGATGCCCCCTTCATTCATATTTGAATAAATCCAGAGCCATGAATAAATCCATCTAGAAGTGGCATGAAAAGAGAAATAATAATTGATGGAAAGCAAATGCGCTAGACAAACTCTCCCACAACTACACATATTAGGACCTTTGGAAACAGGAGAGATTAATCCACAGATGGTAAATTGTCTGACATGTATGCAAGATGACAAGGATTTTCAACCTTCAATTATTGTACTAAACAATTTTCTACCTAATGCGAGATTTCTGCCCCTAAACTTTGCTTTATATTATTATTTGCTAGAAGACTACTTTCAGCTTCAGGGCTAAAGTAGTTCTGTACTTCTGAGACTGAAAAGTGTCATTTACAGCTACTGGTTGAAAGAGAGAAGATGAAATTAAAATCTGAGATGGCTTCACTTGTTCAGGTGAAGCCACAAATTGGCTCCAGAGGCAGATACTGGAACAAAAGCAACCAACAGAAAATGTTACTTGATCGTAATTTCACTGCAGCCAGTACTGCGAACACCAAGCATCCGGATGGCAAAGCATCAGTGTCAGCTGCAAGCACTGTCTGTAAGCTATTGGAAACACTCATTTTCTCATTCCTCCTTCCACCGTGATGTAACTCCACTGCCATGGAGCTGACACAGGCTTGGAGGAGGGGAACTAAGCTCACAGCGGAAAGCCTAGGGAGCTTTAGTTTCTAACCACAGAGTGGGAGAGGGGTTACTGCATCCTAAAATCCAGGTCAAAACATGGAATATTTCTATTTACACTTTTAAAGAGGATAGCTCTTTGGGGAAAGGCATATTGGGAAAACACTTTGTGAGACAAAGATGCAGTGAACCATTAGACAGTGAGATCCACAGGCAGTGGAGGCAGATAACATATGGGAATCTCAGAGGAGAAAAGGCCTTGGGAGACTGGTTCTGCTAAGAGCTGCTGTGAATGTATTTGTTATAAAGCTCTTCTGTTCACGTAGTTGGTGAGATGTCTTGCTGTGTGGGTGTTCTTGCCCTTAAGGAGCAGAAATGCTCCCTATCTATTTTCAGTTTGAAGTCACTTTGACCTCCAATTGGTCAAAGCAGCCTTCAAAAGCCAAACCTGCAACTCACTTTATGCAATGTCCTTTCCTTTCATTGTGTATAGGAGTCCAGCATGAGCTGCTTGTCCTGGAGCTGTAAAAATCAAGCACTTCTGGCATCACAGTAGCAGTTGCTTAGCTAGCTGAAGGACTTCATAGCATGGCATAGAAGCAGTAACATGTCTTAATCTTACTCAGCATAAAAAATGTGAATAATGTCAGCCAAACATTTATGAATCCAATCAAAATTAGCCTAGAGACAGCAGTCTGTTATCTGCTTGCCAGTAAAACTACTCTTTGAACAGGAAACAAATCACTGTGTAATGGTACCATATTTTCTGTTAAATCTTTCCTTTCCACAAAGGAATAGGTTAAGTGTTCAAGATAAAACAAGTTTGCAGCAGGTGCTGCAAAATGTATAATGTGAGCTGACAGCCAAAACTGTCTCTGCGGACAGATAAATGTACCTTAGCACAAGCAGCAACACTAAGTTCATTTAAGGACTCACCAAAATAACTGACCAGAAGCAGAGAGCAGATTTCAAAAGGAAAGGTAGATGTCCATGAAATGCCTTTTCACACCATCATACAAGCTATTCAGAGGAAAATAAATGGATCACATCGGGGTACTTCCCACACAGTTTTCTTTGTTTGGCAGTGTGTAGAAATGGCATTGGAGGGACAACACTTCATGGGGCTTATGTCCCATCATTTGGCTGTCATTGATTGGATTGAACTAATTCACCACTGCACCCTGAATATATGCATACACTTGTCCTCTGCACAGAAATGAGTAAACAAATTGGCATATGCTCAGGTGAGAGCTGTGCTATGGCATGTTGAAATAGAAAAGGGCAAGATTAATTTTGATGCAACCCTACCCAGTCTTCATTGCTGTCACATCTTGTCATTCTTGTCTAGCAACTTCTTATCTTGCATCTTTCCAAAGTGTCTGTTTAGGCTATGTCGCTTCCTTTTAAAGACAGCATTTTGCTTGACAGAGGTTTTCAGGCTTGAAGCAAAGGAGATGGAGTAGAGGGAGTTCCTTGCCACTACTAAACAGAATCTATTATCTTTGGCTTAGGTAATTTTTTGGTTTCAGTGAGATTATTCTTCCCAACAATACAGCCATAAATGAAAGAGCTATACAAACAGGACAACACATTGCACTTCTGAGACCAAAATGAGCAACAGAAGGGGATTTATCTCAGCCTGGAGAGGCTTTGTTGCTGGGGGTTTCAGTATCTAGATGTTATGTGGGGATTCTTTTCAAAATGCTCTTCCACATGCTATAGCTCCACTCATCCTTTACTGCAGTGTGCTAGCTGCTAAGCTTACTGCTTTCATCAACAGCGAACCTTATGCTGATGCAAACTTTTCAGATCCACTCATTAATCTAGTATCTGGAAGCCTGTTAATCAGAGCTACAAGGTTACTTTAACACTCCCAGTGGCTTATGCTCCCCAGCAAGACTTTCCGTTTTGTGGAACTATTAGTTAATGACTGTGTTACACAGAGAAAGAAGCTGAAATTTGTTACCGATTGTGCTCTCAGCAGTCATCCAGTTATAAAGCAAATGATGGAAATCACTTGTCTGAAATGCAGCACAATAAAGGTTCTAAGTCGCCTGTTACAGCTCCCTTCAGTTCCAGCTTTTGCTTAGTTTTTAAGGTTATGGAACAGGTCATTTGAGACATTGTTAGTACTAATTTTAAAACTCTTTAGAGTCTTCATCCTCAATGCCAGCAGGCTCATTTAAGCCTGAGGAAGTACTGAGATCACTTATAATCTCTTGAGGGTGAATGAAAAAACATGCATTCATTACCTGGCAGCAAGAGCCTCTTGCCCCATCCACGGAGAGGACAGCAGGTCTATTCATAGAATAAGTGATTACCTCTGTCTTTGTGCCCCCCTTTCCCCATTACATCATGTCTAGGGCTTGATTTCAATCACAGACTTATCTTCACATGCAGCCCTAGCTATTTTAGGGCTAAGTAAGTAAATGGCTCATAAATAGCTTCTTGATTCATAACAGTTTATATTGCTATTACATGCCCTCCTCCTCTCCTCTGAAACTTCAGTACCTCCCTGGTGTCAACATGTCACGTCGCGGTTTGCCCGTAAGTGTTTTATAACAAGGGAGTCTGGTTCAAGTGCAAGGGATGGAAAAGAACCGGGTTCCTGCAAATTGCCTCAGCAAACAGTTGAACATGCACTTAGACATGCATATTAGGGGTACTGCGAGACAACTTAATTTCACACTGGTCATGATTAGACCTGGTAGGAAAATTGATTTCTCTCACTCCACTGCCCACATTGCAGCTCCCAACAAACCACCCAAACTTTGCACAGAGCAAATTTCGAGAGAGAAATTAATTTTGACAGAGCTTTTTTTTTTTTTGCTGTAGCTGATCAAAAGCACCCTCCGAATGAAACCAGGGTGCAAACAGGAGAGGGAAAATACAACCACTGTCCTCTCTTTGTGCTTCCCACCTGGAGAGACCAACAACGCCACTCAGCTCAGGAGAGGATGCTGCGCTCGATAAAGGGGAGTAGAGCAAGCTCCTGCTGGGTTATGAACTGGAGCAGCATGAACCAGGGGTGGGGAAGGAAGGAGCTGGGAAATTACTGCTGGAGCCCTCGCAGGTATTGAACCTTCTGTGCAGAAGACTGAGAGCATCGCCTGGGAGGCAGCAGGCTTGGCACTGGCTGGAGCTGCACAGGTTTCCTTAAAGAGGCCCAAAAGAGGGTGAAAAGAGATTTACCTCCCCTAACTTAAGACCTTCAGGAGACTTTAAAAGCTTTAAACACTGAAAAATACAACAGGAAACAGCCAGCCTGAGGAAAGAAACTTATTAATAGTGGTGGCTGTAATAAACCTGCGGCAGGATTTGCTGCTCTGCACATGTTTGTTCTGGGTTTATCTTATTTGCTTTCTGAGGGTGTTTTCAGGTATTCAATAAAGAGAACATGAAAGCAGTGACAGGCTCATCATTTGCCTCCTATCAGCAGGGAAATCCTGGTCTGACAATGAAATGCTCAAACAGTCCCACTGCAAGACAAAACCATCAGGGCCAAGGAGTCTCTGGCAACATTTTGGGACCGCATGAGGTGCGCTGACAACTGCTATTATGGCTCGTCCACGCTTCTTGTCCCACAGAAAGGTTATCAGCAACTTCCCAGGTGACAACTTTATTTGGGTATTCATTCTTAAGTACAGAGCGCTCCCGCAGAGGGGTGGCAAGTGACATTTTCTTTGGCATCTTTCTTCAGCTGAGAAGAATTGCTCTACAGTTTGCAACTTACTGTAGATGTTTGCTTGTCAGTGAAGGCTACAAAGCTATTTTAATTGAAGTGGAGCTAGGAACTGACAGCTGAGCTGAGCTGCTTTAAAAAGAAGTGCTGAGAAGAGCCTGGAATGGGTTTTAAGTTTCTAAAATAGCCCCATGTTTTATATCAAAAGGAAATAGGAACATCCTTCAATTGCATTTTACACAGTTACCAAAGGACAATGGACTAAAAGCCAGAAGGTTTAGGATAACTCCACTATTGTACTAACTATCCTGCAGGAAGCTTGCTTTATCAGCCCATGCCTAAGGCTCCTCACACTCGTGTCATGGCTTCAAGAAGCACAAGTCCCCTTCCTCCCCCCAACTTTCAGATCCACAGTGCAGAGAAGGGAGGAAAATGGTTCTGACTGAATGCATTTACACTAAATTGGGCATTTTGAAGAACAGTTACTCTTTCCAGTGGACAACGAGTTAAAGGTGAAGCCCTGGGCTTCCCTGCACAACATCCTAAAGGATGGAATGTCATCTAGTGCTCTCATTGCTGCACAATCTACTGACCACAGGCAGAACCAGCAGCAGAACCCAGGCTTTGGACCCCATTTGGGCCACAGCTTCTTCCACAAGAGCATCTTGCCATGGCTTTCTAAGTAGTACAATCAAATTGAAACATAAAACCACGCTTCAGACTTTTTTACAGCGAATACAAATATTGTTTCTCCTGCTGGAACATCTGAACACTCAGAATGAGAGTGGGGATCAATAATTCTTCTATTAGATAATTGAAACATGCCTCTTGATTTACACTAATGCACCTGTTAAGCAATAAGCAATGGGGCTGTGGGCAGGCCTGACTGCTGAAGCAGGGATGTGATCAATGCTCTGCCAGAAGACGAGGGACGGGTCCAGCTCAGCTCTGTGGAATGCTCAGTTGGCTTCTCCTGCCTGTGCAGCAGGAGCTTTGCCATCAGGGCTCCTCAGGGCAAGAGCAGCAAGCACTGCGATGGCTCTTGGCTTTAAAGGGTCATTCTCTTAAATGAAATGCATCTCTTTAAGCATGTGCCAATGACAAGAGCAAGGCAAGGAGGGCCCTTCCGACAGCTGTGGTGCTGATTCCCCTTTCACAGCATCTGCAGACATGCAGCCCGGGCACAGAGGGGCAGGTCCCGTGCTCAGGGGTGATGCCGTGGATCTGTGGTCTGACAGCCCCATCCTGACACCTCCAGCTCCTTACCCAGAGCAGAAAGTTGAGGAAGAACAACCTTGGGAAGACGTTTTACTGACCCAGCCCCGTGTGCTGCCAGGTCCCAGCACTAAGCCAATGTGGTTCATCAACGATAAATACTTTGGCATTGATCTGAGGTGAATTAGGCTGTGAATGCCAGCTTCACTAAGTCTCCACGCTACCCCATGTGTCTCCATTGGCATCAGTGGGAGCACTGCAGCACCAGCACTGTTCCAGGTGTAACAGCTCAGCCTTAGCTCAGCTCTTGGTCAAGGGACAGATCTCTCCCTGACCAATACATCATTCCCGGCTCAGGCTTCATCGAGAAGCTCAGTTCGATTGTACGTTCTTGAAGCTTAAGCCTTAATCAATGTATGAGGAGTCAGCCCGCCCACAGCCTGGGTCTGTTCCAACACAAACACGATTAATTCCCATCGGATGGGAAGCAGCAGGAGCTGTCTTGCACTCAGTGCCTTACTCAGCTCCTCAAGGAGCAAGCACTTCATGTGCCATTTTGGGTCAGAACTCCCTGAAAAGTCATCTCAAGTTCCTCCAGGGAAGTCATAAACGTAGGACTTTACTTCGTGGAAGAGGTGGTTTTACTTTAGAGCCTTTAAATGTGGCCAGTTCTCTTGGCACTTGTCCTTGCTGATGGCATGGGTGAGCTTCCTCTTGCCCATCTTCCAGATGCCCTGCATGGATCTAAAGCCTCCAAATCTCCTGCAGAGGAAAGGGGGCTGAAAGGAGCTGCTCAAAGCTTGCAGAAGGCTAAATGAGCTCCAGTTACATCCCGCCTTAACAGCTCCTGCAGGGCTCTGCAAGGATGTCGAACAGCTGGAAGTGGAGAACATGCTCCAGCTGCTCTGCTTCCACCGCTCTGTGCCTTAAAGCATCACAGAGAAGCTGCAAAAGTGGCTTTGTGCCGGGCACAGTTCCAGCTCCTGCTCTGCTCTCCCTGAGCACCAGCCCACCAGGATGAGTTACAAAAATACCCCCAGGCATCCAACTTTCAGACAGAATTTGCTCTCCCTTTTTTTTCCTGGACATCCCATGTGTATCCCTTCTCCTTCACTTTGCTGAATAAGCTTCTGAAGCGATACTTACAGCAGTTACTCATAAAATGAACAAGGGGTTTCAGAGTACAACATGAAATTGCTTTTATCTACTGCACACAATGATAAATCAGGCCAGCTGCGCTCTCGACTCTCTGGGAAGATCCACCTCCACCAAGTCTCCACTGAGCCTCCTAAGGCACTCAGGGAAAACCGCTGGGAGGGAGGGAGACAAGACCCGGGGCAGGAAGAGCCGCCTGATTTCAAACGTGTTCCAGAGCAACTGTTCTCAGCTTGTCTGCTAATGTCCCCTTGAACCAAACCCTGGCTCCTGGGCAGAGAAGCAAGAAACAGAGGAGAAAAAAAAAGGGCAACACTTCAACAGTAAATAGGACATCAATTAAAGAGGAGAGCATTCACCTGCACAAACAGCGCGAGGAAGAGCCATCGATTCTTCCACCTGACAGTCTGGGCTCAGCACACGCCTGGCTTCCCGTGATCCCCAGGGAGATGAAGTGTCTGAAATCCCCAGCAGGAGAAGGACGGCTCCTGACGTGGTCACGGTGTGGCTCCTTTTAATGAATTAATGTTTGTTCTCTAGGTGAAAACAGCTGTCACCAGGGCCTC
>JAVHNF010057963.1:24602-35707 GCA_034783455.1 Micropsitta finschii
GAGAAAATTAAGATTAATGGCATTTTCTGACAGCCAATATTTTAACCTAAAAGGATTATCTGGTCAATCTCCTACATTGTGTAAATTAAAAAAAAAAAAAAGAGAACAGCTACCACTTCTACAGGCATAGGAATGACAGAACGGTGGATAGAGGGAGTGGTGGGTATACACTATAGTATCTCCCACCTGGTATATATGTGTCTACTGGTAGGTATGTTGAAATAAATAAATGATCAAAAGTAATCTAAATAATAAAAAAAGATGAGGTTTTGAAAGTAAGACTTTATAGCACAAGTGATATGAAAGCAGCAAGATTATTAAAATGCAAAATCTTATTTATTATACATTAGGTAGATCAAAGCTTCTCAGTGATATCAAGGCACTGATCGGGGGTTGCCACCTGTTTAGCCTCACCTGCAATGGGAATCTGCTAGGTAAAGCTGTGTAAAGTTTGTCAGTACATATTACACTTATGAACAGTTTACATGGAAAAAAAAAATTACTCTTATTTTGCTGAAGATCTTTACTCATTATTCATCAGCACATATGTTACTTTCATAGTAAATAGAAAAATGAATTCTGCACAATTCAGGATGGCTTTTGAAACAAACAAACAAAAATTGCTGGTAAATGCTCTTACTTGAGACACATCACGTACTTCTTTGAGATAGTGTTAAAAAGACCTGTACAGTATAAAATTAGAATCTATTTGAACTGTGGTTTTGGACCGCTTAGCTGAAGTCCTGACAAGCAAATTATCCAGGAAAACTAAAATTCTAGAGAACAGGGCAGGAGGCAGTTTTCTAGATTTTTTTTGAGTTGGCTGTCTTTTTTTGTCTAACTTCTTCACAAAGAAGAGCAAAGCTTTGACTTAAAGAAAGTGTGTGTGCAAATGTCTAACAATTATTGGGAGGATCTAATAAAGAAAGAATTCAGGAAAGCTGAAAATCTGCAAGATGGAACATGGCAAGGCAAGGCAGTGATGATCTTTGTCAATGTCTTTGCTGCAGAACTGGAAAAACAGATGAGCAGAATTTCAGTCTGAAGATATCGGAGCAACATTGGGCTCTCAGGACTTTGGCTATTTGTAGGAGATATACGTACGCATAAAGGAAGGAAAAAGGGAGAGTAAGTAAGGGTCACAAAGATCTATTTAAAGTCATCGGAAGTTTAATTTGGGTTTATAAAATTGGGGGGAAAAAATGTGATGTACTTTAAAAACCACACGTACCAAAGAATTGTTCAGGAGGTCCCCAAGTGATATAAATATATGCCATTGACCAAAACCAGTGGTGGGGCTGACACAGGACTCCCTTTGCCTGACTTGATCCAAACAAGTTGCCCAGAGAAGTTGTGGATGCCGCACCCCTGGCAGTGTTCAAGGCCAGGCACCATCCATGGTGCTTTGAGCAGCCTGGTCTAGTGGAAGATGTCCCTGCCCATGGCAGAGGGGTTGGAACTATATGATCTTAAGGTCCTTTCCATCCCAAACCATTCTGTGATTCTGTGATTCTATGAAGAGGACTGTTATGAGATTACATGATGTGGGCATACCCATGCAAACGAGTTTGATAGAGGTCTCACACTGACAAACAATTTTCCACTCCTTATTTCTAGAATAGTGCACAAATGCCCCAGAGCAAAGCAGCATGGAGGATTTTGCACTTGGTTTTCTCAAGAGAAAACTGTACAGATAGATTTGCATTTTGCCAGCAGCAAATGTTTGTTCCACAGTACTTTGGGCACTGATGTGAGAAAATGTGATACATGAGAGGAAATGAGAGCCAGATTCTGATTCCTCTTACACTGCTAAAAATAAGAAGTAATTTGCTGAAATCAATGAGCGTATCTCTGAATCCAAGCAAGCTTCTTTCGGTGCAGAGCTTAAATTTGCAGACTTCTGAGAGTGAGTCAGGTGGGAGCCTAAACTCCCCCCACTATAACTTGGATTCCTCTGTAGGTTCTTCTGCTCAAGATTATTAGAGAGCGATGAAATAGTTATTCCTTCCTCAAACAGGAAGCAAAAGAAGAAATAATAGAATATGAAAGCAAGAACTTGTATGGAATCTCCATATTAGTAAAGATTTCACTTTTTTTTTTTTTTTTGTGCTATAGAACAATTAAAAGAGTGATGAATAAGGAATGTGCAGAAGAAAACACTGGTCAAATATGAAGATATAGAACACTGCCTTGCAACTAAACAGTCTGCTAAGTGTTTTAAATTGTTTGGTAATGTTACAGTAGTACTAAAAGAATAAGCACTTCCATTAACAGGCAGTATTTAGAACAAAAATAAGGTAAGTGCACCTATTGCCAGGAAGATAATCTGTTGGTGTGTTTTGTTTATGCTTCTAGTGATGGTTTATGCCAAAATAGCTCAGTTTAGAAGTTCAAAGTTCAAACCACTATTTGGAAATAGTGGTGAGTAGCAAACCTTTGGTAGTAATGTTTTTAATCTCTGATTTTCAGGTGATCCTTAAAGTGAAGTACAGCGATAAAATATGCTTTTCAACAACTGGGTCTTAGTGGCTTAAATGCTCGGTGGCAGAAATCTGGAAGAAAATTCCTTCTCAGCACTGAAGTAAAATTTCAAGATGCCTTTATTCCAAATTACTTGTACTAAAAGTTTATAGATGGAGAAATAAAAATGTGGTTTAGGTTTAGTAGTTCTAACTCTTGCTTTTTACTTTTTATTCCTGTAATCATAGATATTTCCAGCTATAAAATACATAGCCTGTTACTCTCAGGAAAACAGCGGCAAACCATTTGTTTGCACTCTTACACTGGAGCTGGGTATGATTCTGAAGAAGATTGATACATGACACAGAAAGTTGAGGATATTTGTTTGTTTACTTCTGCTTCCAGAGTTCACTCTTTAGAAGGGAAATCTGCAATTAGTATAGCATATCTGAAATCTGTACTCTCAGAGGTGCATCTCCTTCTGTATTTCTAGACCAAATGCATAACAGCTTCAGTAGCTTTATCAAGGACACTCATAAGTAGAAAGTATACATACATATATTTTGGGAAACACAGCATTTACCAATTTCAGATAAACAATTTGCCACAACACTGCTCAAGTGTCTGTCCCTGAATGAATGCAATCTGGAATGGAAAATAGTAATCTATCACTGATCCTTCCCAGAAATGCCCCCTCTGCCTGTTATTATTACAAAAAAACAAGACTATAAACCCCTTCAACTTAAGGTAAATCTTTCTAATGATGTTATAGTTCAAAGTTTATAAAGAGCTAATAATCTAAAAAGATCCACAAAGCTGATTTTTAAAAAGGTAGGTTATTTATTTGGTGATTGTAAGATTCAGCATTGCAAGAAACTAGTAGCAAATTTAGTTAACATTTACAAAGAAGCTTGCTTAGACAGAATGCTAGGCACAAAACCTTTTAGTTAAATGAAGACTAAAATCTGCATTCAGTGAAAATTACTCAGTTTTTATGATGCTTCATTTCACAACTGAATTTATCTGTGAAGATCAAATAGCAAAATTCTGCAAAATATTACAGTTCAGTATGTATCTTCACTGCAGTAGGGGATGGAAGTTTAAAAGAGAGAAAATGAACTTATGTAGCATGCTGAATCTCCCAGAAAGCATCTGACAAGTAGCAAATAAGGAAAAAAGTGAGTGAATCAGCACAGGAGAGATATTAACTTGACCTAACAAAAAGATGCTTCTATAAAAGAAAGAAAAATAAGTGGTTGAACAAATGAACAGATATGTAGATGTTTCAGAATCTCAGGGTTACATCAATCCCCTTCTGTGGTAAAGCCTTTTAAGTGTCATGCACCAAAAGTAAACCCACCATGGACAGATTTTAGTTAAGATGAGAGCGATTTCCTTGAGAGGTGTGTATATATATATATATACATATAAACCATTTTTAAGGGTTTTACAGTTTTGTGGGTCTCACTAGCTGAAGAATTAATACTACAAGGGAGGGTACTAGGAAGGCAATCACTGTATGAAAATGTGCCCTATTTATTAAAATACAGGAATATCTTTCATGGAATGGATTATATGCCCAGCTTTTATGATGCACTAAAGTGTGTTTACTTGTTAAAGACTCTTATCCGCAAAAAATCTGCAAAATTAAGTATTTAAAAAAGATGAAGAGGAAAGAAGGAACCTTCCTGTGCCAAATTAAAATCCAGAGACATAATGCTAGGGAACATTCAGTTACTGCTGATCTGTGCTTGTTACTGA
Source organism: Micropsitta finschii (assembly GCA_034783455.1). Lineage (NCBI taxonomy): Eukaryota > Metazoa > Chordata > Aves > Psittaciformes > Psittacidae > Micropsitta > Micropsitta finschii. The sequence goes on from JAVHNF010057963.1 coordinate 28,824, forward strand.
ACAAGCCAGTATACGTCAAATTAAAACAGTAGTACTTCTACTGACCTCACCCCGTCGTCATATAATTTAATGTTTTTCCTCTTGCTTTTCTTTTCTTAACCCTCTCTGTCTGCACACAAAATATTTGTTTCTAGAGGACAACTATTGCTTCTCCTTTATTAATTGAGTGGTTTCACAGAAGACCTATGCAAACAGGATGCCTCAGGGTGTATTTAGGAAATCACCTCTTCCAATAAAGGAATTGGAGTACACTCATAATCTGCCTTGGTCTACCTTAGCGGAAGCACCCTTTTCTTCTCAATTCTAAACTCTGGCAGACAAGATGATATTTGAATATTGTTTCATTAGGGATTATGTATACACTTAGATTGCAATTCCCGAGGGAAGAAAATAACAAGAATATATAAATAGCATCATTTAAACACCAAAACTAGTAGTGAGCAGATGCACACTCCGCTTTACGGAGGACTGACCATGTTTCACTGTGCGTGTGTCTTTTACAGATTCTCAGAAGAATCTGTTACTTGGTACAGATTCTTGAGTAGATGTGACAGACTTCATATAAAACTGTACTGTTGAGCAGCAGGCTGGCAATACATAAATGTCGCTCAGGAGGTTAGATATACACAGCTGTGGAGATTCTGAAATTCAGTCTCTGTCCTGAAAAACAAATACCTCACAAAACCTGGGAAATTCTAGAGCAGCAACATTAAAATGAATATAATAATTTTATCTGAAATATATGGGTTTGGGCTTTTTCTATGTATAAATGACAAGTAAAGAAAAATCTTTTTTTGGAAACAAAAGCACAACAAAACATTTGCTGTTGCCCTGAATACTAATGATGGAAGACTGTTGCTATGGTGATGCTAATTTTAACGCTCTTGCCTGTGGACTTCATATGAACTGCCCATTTTAACTTTTGCAAATGTCATTTACAAAATGAAAACCCATTAATGACTGGCGAGGGCACAATGTTCTACTTTAATTGGAATAATAAGGAATGCTGATGCACAAAGTACAGGTTTGTGAATTGCTACAAAGCCCACACTGTCAAAATTAATTACCACTGATGAGAATTTTGTTCCTTTTTTTTTTTTTTTTCATCTCCAAAGGAAGCCATAGAATAATACAACCATAGCTTGACTTGAAGTTGAAAGCAGCCTCTCCTTTTAATACGAAGGTAGAATAAAGTGTCCAAGGCTGACAATATAAGAAAAGCTACAGCAGAGCTTAGAACTGTGACTGAGCCATGCTAATTGAGCATTGATTCCAGTAACGGGGAAATGAAAGTGCTAACACTGCTGGGGAGAAATGAAATATTTTTCAGAGTAACAGCTGCTCAGAAAACCAGGATTTGGAAAACAGAGTTTGTGGGTTTGAAGAATTTAAAAACAGAAGTTGAGACAAGAAACTGAGTGGGTGATGGTTTGGGTTGGTGGGGTATTGCTGTGACTTGGTAATTTCCAAGTAGATGATGTTTAAAAAACCCAGCATAGACAGTAGTGCAGAGGAGGGCCATGAGGATGATCAGGGGACTGGAGCACCTCCTGTATGAAGACAGGCTGAGAAAGCTGGGGCTGTTCAGCCTGGAGAAGAGAAGGCTGAGTGGAGACATCATAGCAGCCTTCCAGTATCTGAAGGGGGCCTACAAGGGTGCTGGAGGGGGACTCTTCACTGGGGACTGTAGTGATAGGACAAGGGATAACAAGTTAAAACTTAAACAGGGGAAGTGTAGATTGGACATAAGGAAGAAATTCTTTAGTGTAAGGGTGGCGAGGCAGTGGAATGGGTTGCCCAAGGAAGTTGTGAATGCTCCACCCCTAGTGGTGTTCAAGGCCGGGTTGGACAGAGCCTTGGGTGACATGGTTTATTGTGAGGTGTCCCTGCCCATGGCAGGGGGGGTGGAACTAGATGATCTTAAGGTCCTTTCCGACCCTAACTATTCTATGATTCTATATACAAACTACAGAAAATGGAATCTCTACCATGCATCCTAATAAGGGTGGCTGGTCCCCTAGAACAAACTGGCTTGTAAGATGTGGAAGCCACTGCTGACTTGTTTTGGAAGCAGGAACAGAGAAAAACTAAAAAAGTGTGATAAAACCCCAAATATGTATTTTGAACTCCTAAACTCCTTCTCCGCTGAAACTGGTAGGCACTGTGCAGGTTGCTACAGAGAGTAGTCCAACCTGGGAGGATAGGGAAAGTACAGAAGGTTTTTTCAAAGAGAAGATTCCAGAGAGAATCCTCTGGGAATACTTTTTGTCTCTGTTTCCATAAACTCAACTAAATCCTTTTACTGCTGTTGCTGGTGGAAGAATTTGGAGAACAGCATGGTAAAAGCACTTTTCCAGGGACTGCCCTATACTGGCTGCTGCCATGGTGGTAGGGGAGCTGATGAGCAGCTGAAAGAGCAGTTTCACAGGCTCTTCTCTGGGCTCAGGGGCCCTTGTCAGAACAAAGCTCTCTTGAAGGCTCTGGATTCTTTAGTTACACCAGAATCACACACAGATGAGTCCGGACACAACAAAAGTGAAACTGACCTCAAAGGAAATCAGAGTCATATAAACTTGTGAGATTGCAGCTGTCTAAAAATCAAACTAGAGCACCAGACCTTTTAAGATCTTCACTGTTTTTTAAGCTTTTCAGGAGGGAGTAAATAGCTGAATATATTTGTAATTCTAAAATGGTACTTTCCATTGGTCCTTTGTGTTGAATTTCTTCCTGAACAGAAAAGTATTATGGTATGCATGGTTGTTACAATTTCTGTAAAACACTAATTCAGTTTCAGTGAATTCAATGATCAGTTTTAATTACAGAATTTCACCATTGTTCACTTTTGTAAATTTACCAGAAACAGTGATGGGGGGAAAAAGCCTTAATAAAACTGCAACAGCTGAAAAAGTTAATAGGCAAGAACTGGGGAGGAGGAGGGGAGAAGAAACAAATGAAAGGTGGGGGATGTTATCTCCTGATAGTTTTGGTTGAATGTTATGACAAGTCATGATTGTTTTATTTCTGCTCAAACCTGTAATGCAAACAGTCCATTCTTGTATCAGCAACCCACCTATCATCAGTGGGAGTGACTGCCCCAGAAAAATTCCAGGACTTTATTGCAAAACCCCAACCACAAGGTTCGTATAATCCATCGTGAATTAAATGCATGATTTCTTACTAGGGAAGATAACTCAAAGGACCTGGAGATAAACTCATTTGTGGTATCTGTATAGGTGCAATACAGCATTGCCCTCTGCTGGTTTTCAAGCTGCCTACTCCTGCAAAAGTTGCCTTTGGCTGAGCTAGAAAGGATGATTCTTAAGCAAACACTGTATTAACTATAACAAGGTAATGTCTTGCCACCAAATAAGGAATGAAATAGGAATTATGCTTATTCCTAAACCTTTTATTTTTACTTTTTTCTTTTCCACAGGACTTCTTCAAACAGTGTCAGTGGTGACTCATTTAGCCAGTGCCCAGTCCAGCAATAGTCACAGATTATTAACACATTCCCTAGAGTCCAAACACTGAACACAATCAGTGGACAATCAGATCCAGAACATATAAATAGGCAGAGGCTGAATTTTAGGTGAACTCTGGCTAAACCCATGTCACCATCTTGCAGGTTCTGGTACCTGCAAGAGTTGACCATATTACAAGGCTGCATGTCCAGCTGCGTGTTTCACACCATATAGCATTCCTGCTAGACAAAAGCCTGTGCCACCAACTCTTTTCTGGGTACCTGGTGAAAAGACAAGTGCTATTTCCAATCTCTTCACAAGGATGTTTACAGAGACTACCTCAGTGTGGACTGATGTGGGAGTATGACAAAAACAAGGGAGGGCAAACTGGATGCAGCATTATAATATAAGGCAAATCTTTTTGTCTGCTCTTGCTGTTCAGCATCTATAATTAAATGACTTTTTCCTGGCTTACTGACACTTGGTATAACAAACCAAATGCACACACATATATAGGTATACCTATATGTGTAAATACATATTTGAATACAGTTGCCTGTGATGGGCTAATTGCAATCACATGATCTAGCTAATGACAACAAATCGCATGTCTGTACTTCTTCAGCTATTATTCTTGCTGATCATGTAAAAGACACAGCAGGGCATTTTGCATCCTGTAGCTTGATGCTGTACATAATGGGACCACATCCAGAGAATCAGGACATCTGCTAATTCAGACTAATATATGGGAAACGGAGTTAGCAAAATACTCTTTCAGAAAAAAAAAAAGGAGCAAAATAAAAGCTCTTTTCTATTTATACTAATTTCCAGCCCATCGTCTACCCTTGTGCTTCTTAAATGGTCCTTTATTGGGTTTCATTTAACTTTGCTTTTTCCCACCATTCTTTCTCCTTTCAGTCTCTACTTTATTCTCCCATATTAATATTTTGCTCATTTTCCCTCTTCCATCAAAATTACATGTTGTATATCCTTTCAAAATAGCTAGTCTGCAAAAGCAGCTCTTATATCCCTAGTTTTCTTAGATTCCAACTTTGTCATATGTCTGTTCTGCATTGGCTACTGTGGGAGCAACTCACTCTTCTCCACAGGTGGTGATATTTAATAATAACTATAAAAAAAAACTCAGTTTCGAAAGATACCTTCTTATTTTGTTGCTTGATGAGAATAGTTGTATTCTGAAAAGCTCCCTCTAGTCTGCTTTCTCCCTGCAAGGTATTCAGCAGTTCTCTGTGGGAGGCTTCTTCCTAAAAATAAATGTCATGATTTGTTTTTTCTTATGTTACAGCTAATTAAATTTTGCCACCATAACATTTCACCACTTCATTATGCTGCACTTACAAAAGCATCAAGCAGCACTTTGCCCTTTTCCTGCTTCTTTTTCCTCGCTGTACTCTCAAGCCAAGAGCAATGGCTGAGTTTTAATATAAAAATTATCAACCCCAGCCATGCACAATGAAAATGAAAAGCAAATCCCACATTGTTTGATCTCCTGAAAGAAGCACCAGGAGTGAAGAAGATTTGATAATACAGAAATTCCAGCTTACATACTGCGGAAAGTAGGAAACTTAACTGTAATAAAAGGTCTATGTCACTACATATGAAAGCAGTCAGACATGAAAATGTGAAGAATGTACTAAATGGCTGACAGATAGAAGAATTATTTATGTAGGAAAAAAAAAAAATAAAAAAATGTTGAAATGGTTCATATTATCCAGAACTCATTTCCTAAATACAAAGGTTACCTAGATGCCAAAAAAGAGTTTTATGGACCAGATAGGCACTAAATTCACAGCATCAGCCCAATTTTTAACTGCATTGTGGTTTATTTATGTATACTTGTGCAAATGAGCAGGCAATATCATCAGTTAACATTTTATACTCGCCTTGAACCGCTGACTGAACAACATGCAAAGCAATAAAATGGATCTTGTAATAATAGCAGAAACTTAAACATGAGGTAATTTAGAAATATTATACAAATTGTTTTGGAATTATCAGCAGTCACTATGACCAGTGATGCAGATGACGTCTCCAGTTTAAGACTGAGGGAACAAGTCACAATGCAAATGGTTCAGCAAAGCAGATACAAAGGAATATATAAAATTCTCAACATGTCACACTCAGGTGCATTCCCTACTTTACATTTTAAAGAACAGCCATTCAAGTGAAAAAAAAACCAACATTGCAGCTTACGTTTTAAATTGCAATGACAAACTTCAGTTAAGACTATGTTCTTGAACTTCGGACATGCTGTACCTCATGTCTGTTTATATTATAGCATATGTTTTCTATAATGTTAGCTATTTGTGTTTTAAATTGGAAAATGCTTGGTGATGATGATAAATTAGAATGTGAAAAATCTCCACGTGAACACTGTCCTATCTTGAACCTATTTTGAACCTACATTCCCCAGGTAAAAAAGGATAAATAGCTTTGCAAGGCTATAAGGGGCCACAGATACAGCAGTGATGATATTGCTGCTACTTCTTAATAGCAATGTCAAAAAGGTAATGCAAGAAAGCTACCAAACTGCTAATCCTCTTTTCTCCCTCAGGGCGTGGGTGTCCTAAAGGTCTCAGCACATTCCAAAGCAGTTTGCAGAGTCCCTGGAGAACAGGACTGGAGTGGGAGGACTCTGGCAACATGCAGTTTCCTTTCAAGTTAAATGTTGCCAATAGGGAAGGAGGTAAAAACAGTTTATTGTCTTCATAGGTATGCCATAGAACTGAATTTGGAAATTATTGCCAAGAAGCAGGTAGGAAAAGTCTAATGTGGATTTCAAAATACCTTCTCTGAAAGAAACAGTGATATTTAAGCTTTTCTGAGACTTTTAGTCCCTATCAAAAAAAATACCTATGAGGATTGAGTTCATGTTTCAACTGCAATAATGCATCAGAAAAGTAGCACAGTCCAAGCTCAAACAGAAAAGCCCTTTGACTTAACAACCACTCAGAACTCTTGGCACCATGACTCTTAGGAACCCTGAAAAATAGAAGAGCAACACTGATAGAAGAGCAAGGAACAACCTCCCATGGTTGAAAATTTCTGAAAAATATGGTATTTGTTATTGCTCATTACATGCCAAGAGAAAGCAGAGACGAAAGGTGCTTTCTTTACAAGCAAAGCCTAATGTAAAGGATAATCTCATGCACACCAATTCCCTTCCCACTTCAACATCTGCAAAGACAAGAACAGTAATAACAAATTAAAAAAGAAAAAAATAGAAGAAAAGCAAGCCAAAGCAAGATAAATCCACAACACTCCATGGATCCAGTGCTGGATCTTTTCTGCCATACACTTGCACAGGTTTGCACGTTTTAGAAAGGCTGCATGTTTTAGAAAGTAAAAGCCCATATTAACTGAGCTTCCTGCCTTTAACAAGAGTGGGAACCCCACAGACTC
>JAVHNF010057964.1:23402-34356 GCA_034783455.1 Micropsitta finschii
TCAGATACCATCAGATTTAAACTTTCTGGGCTGCCTCAAATGTAGTAGATGACTTACTGCCTTTTTTTTTTTTTTCCAAACTGCATATAGTTAATTTATTTTAGAATTTACTGTATACAAGCTGCTTTTCTTAGGGCAGAACCCTATTGTTATGCTGTCTTCACAGTGTACGTAGGAGAGGCTTATATGCAATAGGTGAAGAATCTTTATCTGTTGTTTTAGACTTGTTTTCTTGTCACATTTCTAAGCTGATTGTTGCTTCATGGACAGTTTCATTTGCTGTAGCTGAGATCATGTGCTCTCTATATATGCATAGGTACTACGTACATATATATGTACATGTGTACACACATGCATAGTGTCATGAGCTTGATCAGATTTGTAGATTAACAGTGTTCTATGGTGTCACTTCATAAGGAAACACTAAAGCTCTAAATATACTGAAATATATATGTGAAATATATATGAAATATATACATGACATATATATACTGGAATTGTTTGAATATACTGAAATTCAAACATACTGAATTCAATGCTCCTGTTCAGGCCCCATATAAACCACATCTTCTTCATCGCAAAGGGATGTGGGACTGCAGAGAACTCTGATTTCAGGGTTGAGTCTCGTATAATTATGGGGAAAAAAAAAAGCAGACATTTAATCCGAAAAGGTAGATTGTATACCTAGTCAGCCTGCTGCTGCTTCCCAATATTCTAAGAGGAGTCTATTAATCCTGTGTGAAAGATTAAAAGCCATACAATGTTAGTGGGCTACAGGACAGAAGGCCATTGCCAGTCTCCTGTATCCTTGCACTTAGAACGAATTTGTTGAGTGGCTTTATACATAGCAGTTGTGTCTGAGAATGAAACATTTTGGGGCTCCTTGTCTCAGCGTAAACAAACTTGTATATGTTTGAAGCTTTCTTCTCTGCTTATGTGTTCTTATTTAAATGTGTTGTGTGTGTTTTGTTTATTGTCTGAACATGAAGGATAACTATGTTTTTGTGGCTGGGAGTATATAAGCTGAAGGGGAAGTGGGGGAGTTGTAATTCTCTCCTGTAAGCTGTGTAAACGATGTATTGATACCTGATGGTTAAACAAGAATAATAGGGATGTAAAGGCCTTTGAGCTATTTTTGCTGAAGGACTGCTTGGCACAGTAAGAGTATAACACAGCATTTTGTTATTTCATTTAATCGTTGAGCTGAAAGATAGTTTACCAGTAAAAGCTTTTTCTTCTGTTTTAGAATGGAATCGAATGCATATTAGTTACTGGGGAAGGATTCAAGTGGCCTAACTAAAAATCTCAGTTGGTTTCTGTCTTTAATTTCCCAAATTCAGATAGTCATAATGTTCTTTTTCTCATAAAAACAGTGCAGGAGTGCTCTGCATGTTTCAAAGTATCAGTGATGACTGGAAGGGGACCATTTTACACATGGGAAAACTGCACGTGAAATTAGGCTTTGCATTTTGATAGTAACATTAAAAGCATATACATTTAAATGCTTTTGTTTAAGACTTTTAGTATTCCAATCTTTCTAGTGTTGGAATACAGTGTAATTATTGTAGTTATCATGGGGTAAAGAAGCAATTTTTTCCCCCATTTTAGAAATAAGTAATGGAGACAAAAATTGTATGTATTTCAGGAAGACTTGGTGGAGCAGGCATTTGAGTTCTGGTCATAGGTTGTTATGAAGCCATTATTCTCTGAATGCATCAGTCTTCATTTAGATACTGTACGGATACTCAATCTTTCTCTGTTTATATAACTTGAAATAATATTATCTCGCACTAGTATGTTTTGGTTTGATGTAGGATACATTTGTCTATGGCTGATTTGACTCCCTGGTGTCAAAGTTGTCATCCTGAATGCTGAGTATTGAGCTGCTTATGTTTCATTCTCACAAGTACTCAGACTTAAAGTGCTGGCAGGTTTTCTTATTTTCTGTCTCCCTGTAGTGGTTGACAGTCCTGTGGAACAGTCAGATCTAGCAGGTATTTTCTCTTCAAAAACATCTCAAGTAGCCCTCAAAAAATGAGTCTCTACTTTCCTGGTGCTGCTGAAGTAACTGGCAGAGTGCTACAGCTGCTGTCTGTGCATCATAGTAACTTCATAGTAACCTTGTCATTTCTGAAGATGAAAAAAAACCTAGCCTGGAAGCTAGTGGCTATGGAATTTGCCAGTCACCAGCAAGTGTAATTGTGGCCTGGGAACTGGCCTTGACTGCCTGTTGTGATTGACCTGATGTCATCAGGCTGGTTGGGAGTGTGGTCAGGTGGCTCAAGCAATCATGTTCTCTGCTGGAAGCCAGAATTAATTTACTGGTTAAAGAAAAGCCTACAATTTGTGAGTCTTCTTTAGCAGCAATGATCTTTTTTTTTTGCTGTCAGCACTGCATGATACAGAAGCTTCGTCCTCAAACATTTCCTTACAAATGCACGAGTTTATACAAGCTTCATTTTCAGTTAGTTATACTGGCAGTTCTTTGAGTCAAGAAAAGGATTTTGCAGCCTCCTATGCAATGCTGAGTTTCTCAATTTAAAATCATGATTGCTAGTAAGTACATCTTAATTATTGCTCTAGTTTTCAAAAAAAAAAATGCCTGTTGCTGTGTCTTATGGTGGTTTGAAATATCCTGACTTAGTACAAATTAGCATTTGCATTTGGGGGAGAGTGGTAGTGGTAAGACTTCACCAGGGTTTTCAGCCCTTTCTCAATTCAAGCTCAGGCATCTTTACTCAGATGGTTGGAATGGTTTTGATGCATGGGGGTGTCTGCTTCTTGGCTTCTTTTTAGCTAACTGCTTTTGATGATTATTTATGTGGACTGTCTTCTAAATTCTCAGCTTTTGTTTCAATATACTTTTATACATGTGAAGAACTAATGGATTAAATTGATTTATCTGCTGAATAGCAGTGCTAAACTCGTATTTTTCTTCTTAATTAAGTTTTGTACGGCACCCAGGGGTATAAGAGTTTAGATTTACAGTGATAAGGGGTTTATACTTCTTCTTTATACATGTAAGGACAAAAGGACAAATAGATTTGATTGCTTCTCAAAAATAAATTTGCCTCCTTCTGTCTGTCTCCCAAGACATCTTTTGAGTGACTAGTTAACAACCAGCTGGAAGCATAGAGTTCTGTTAGTTTCAGTAGTAGACCTGATAGTGAATAAAAAATCCTAAAGGAACCTAAAATGATGTAGGAAGATTAAATTTGGAAGAATATTGGTAGAACCTCAACATGGGTTAACAAATATTATAAAGCTAGGTGGAATTTAATGTTCGGGGAAAAAAGTTGATAGCTGCAGATTTGATCTGAATTAGGATATCCATAATTTGGTTTCCATATGCTGAGAAGAATGCTAATACAGGGAAGAAAGATAGTGGAATGTTGTGACCTGTGGAGACAGATGTTTACCTAATTAGTTAATATTATTGTGTATTTCATTTTAATGTTTTTCATGAGTGAAGAACTGTGCTGCTGTTCTTGCTCGCTCTTGCTGGTGTAGCTCCTTTTGATTGTTGTCTTGCTGTTCCAGGTATGTAGGACACCATGACTTATTTTTTCTGCATTATTTTACTGTCTGTCTCCTATTATCCAGCACCTCTCCTTTTTTAATTTCTTTTTTCTGCTTCTTATACCTCTTTTTTGTCTCTTTAGTTTCAGTTCTGTATTAATTTTTAGTAATTTCTCTGAAGTGTCAGTGTTTTCTAATTTATCCTTTTCTGTCTCCATAACTGTTCTGTATAGTCACATTCACCTCACATCTGCCATGACACCATGTGTATGCCGAGTGTATTGGCCGAAAAGAATATTTGAGGAACATTGTCTTGCACAGTGATCTACAGTGCTTTTTGGCATGAGTAAAATATTGAGCAAATAACTCTTTCAGGCAACATTACGTCCTATTACCATTGCTTTTAGCTGCCCTAGTTTGCCCTGGCCATGAGTAATACAGAACAGCTTGCAGGTTTTGCATTGTTCGCATGTTTTCCATTGTTGGCCTGTGACAAGGCAGGATTTTAGTTAATTGTATATATTCCTGGTTTTAAATTAAGCTCTCAAGGAAAAGGCTGTAAATGTTGTTTGGAGCCCTAATACCTGCTGATAAATTCTGTATACATACAACCCTCTATGAGAAAATAAAAGCAAAATCAGTTTTCTTTTAGTTGCACTTTCAGATTGTAAAACTTTTAAGGTTTGCAAAAGTTGCTGCATTCTAACAGTTGGTAGCGTGGGAAGCATGATTCTTTCTGAGACCTTGCGTCTGTTTTGTAAGAAATATGAAGGACTGGAATGATCAAAAGTTCAGGTAACACATAGTTTTATGGGATGTTAGGAGCTGTCAGGACTGAAACTCAGCAAAACCAGGAAGCAGTAATTCTGCTGCACAAAGTCAAGGTAAATCTGTATCTTGAATTCCACATTTAGCTCTGGAGTCATGCAGGTGGATATACGGATGCTGCAAGTAGGTTATTATATCAATATAGGTAATCATATAGCAATAGAGGAACTAGGAAAAAGGCAAAGGAATATGATATAGGTGATTAGAGGTCTGCAGGGCTTCTGTGGAGTAAGGCTTTTGTTTCAGTTGATACTGCAGAGGAGAAAGAAAATAACCATGTTTTCTGTGTGTCAGTTGTGTTAGAGTGGAACAGAATATTCAGATAATAATTTAGTATACTTAGATACAGAATAAAGACTTTGGTTTACTGGTATGAATGTAACTTTTATTTGAATTAACAAAATAATTTATAAGGGTTCTAGGTGCTGTGCTATGAAGCTGAATTGTTGCAACTTTGAAAAGATTCCATTTCTTAATGGATTTGTACTATTATCACAGCGAAGCAGTAAATACAAACATCGCATGAGGTTTTCAGTCATACTTGGAATAAATTAACCGTTTCAGACCCACGATCACCTGTGTGTACAGAACTGCTGCTTTCTTACAAACGTATCTAAAATAACGTCCCAGAAAAAAGAAGCTTTTGAGTAGTTAGTCTCAGTTGCACTGAATGAATTGAATTAAATTCTCAATAAGCTGTAGAATTACCTGATGATTCTGTTTGTGAAATATTTCTTGGGTTTTGTGTAAGCCACAAAACGTTTGATTTTTCTGTCTCACCCACAGAAATGAGTTCTCACTGTTCCAAAAGATTTAACTACTCATAGCAATACCAGAGCTGTAGTGTGCTCTGGCTGCTTTCTGCTTCACTATTCAATGTTGGAGTCCTTTTCAGAAAGCACCCAGGTGATACCATGCTTGAAGTACCTCTAGTGCAGTTCACTGTAGGACCACTCATGTTGAAAATAGTAAATAAAGTAAATAAAGCTCCTGTGAACTTGAGAAAGATCGTTGTCAGTGAACACATGCTTGAGAGCTCTGTCCTTTAGAAATACACAAATTTGCTTATTTGTTTGGCAGTTTTTTTGAAGTTATACTTTTCTTGCATTCTGTTTAGAAAATGTCTGTACCTGTATCCACTTGGGAAAGGTATTATAACCCTGTGGTGAGGCAGTAAATAGAATTAAGGTGTGCAGAGTGCATGAGTTCCTTGCATGTTCTTCAGTTTTGGTGTTTCCTGCCTTTGATTTGACTGTACAGACAGCCAGCTTCTTGTGTTAAAAGGTTTTGTAATGAGGCTCCCATAAAAACAGGTAAATGTAGTCAGTATCTGCTGAAAGGTTGCTGGAATTGCTAATTGAAGAGAGGACGGGAGTGAAAAAAAATTCAGAGTGAAAAAATTGCAGAGTGCTTGTGTCGTTTATATTTCCTCTGAGAAGACTTCTGATTTTTAGGACATGCAGTGTTTGCAGCTTTATAGGTGCAGTTTTTCATCAGCTTTACAGAAAATACAGGTTTTGACAGCTTTTGTAGCTGTTCTAAGAGTCTGAGCACTTGGCTTCTGTCAGAATAATTGGTTTTGTGCTTGATTTCTACTTAGGTTAGACTAAGAAGAATGAGGTAATATTTAGCTTCATTCAATGCAGACCTTGTTAATATCTTCAGTGAGCATGTTGATTTAAGGAAATGTATTCTCTTCATACCAAGGTACTGTATCTCATTTTATGCTTTTTGATTTTCGGATTGTGTTTCATCAACTTGTGCTGTCTTCATGTTTTTAGAATTTGGAAGTTTCTGGATCATCCTTTAATACGGGAAGAGAGTGTGGGGAGTTTTCATTACCTTTCTAATATATATTTTCACTTTTCCTTAAATGAATTCTGGTTTTGCTACAGGATATTATAACTTAAGCCTGTGTAAGTACCAAAGTAATATTCTAGCTCTTCCCACATGTCTGCTACCTTTTGAAGTAGACTGCTGAGGATGTTTTTATTTGCTTTATACTTAATACCTAATTAATATGGGAAGTGAATAATCCTGAGTTTTATTCACTTGACACTGTAGAGAGAAATAAGATCACCTAAAGTAGAATTTGGATAGAATGTTTTTCTCCTACTATTCTGAGAGTTGCTCAAATGTTTTTATAATTACCGGTGATACTATGTATGGGTTTTCTGTGCAGAAACAGTGCTTTTTTTTGTACATCTATAATTGTAGGTGTTTGTGATAGTGACCTGATGGTTGAACCTTCCTCTTCCATGTAAGTTGTGATGAGATACTTGTTTTAAAGATTTTGTGCAAGGTGTGGTGTTTCCAGTACTTGTAAAGAAAACTTTGGAACTTGTAATTGTGTTAGTGGAAGAATGATTTTTCTAAGTTTGAAAATCTCCTTGTAGTGTGGCAATGAGACTGGGTTAGAACATTTTCCGTTTCTTCACTGCATCCATTTGACAACACTTTATGGGAGATGGCGTTTGTTTTTTATCCCTGTGTTACGATGTTTACTTGTCTGGACGTTGTACACAGGGAAGAAAGCAAAAGTTGTAAAATAACAATCAAGCAATATGATTCAGGTATATACAAGTAATGGGAAATCACTGTACTTGAGGATTTAGCTTGAAGATTTCTGATTGTTCTGGTTTTCTCATTAGGAGGCTGAACAGCAGTTATTCCTTCTTCCTTCTTATCTGTGGGCTTTTAGCTTTATTGAAGTTCTTGATGGAATAGCAGTGATTATCCACATCTGGCAATGAGATAGAACTGCTGTACTGGAGATAGTGCTGCTTAAAACAAACAAAAAAGCACCCCAAAATCAGCTTCTCTGTTCCACACAATTAGGTGGTTTCTGTTTGTTGATAAGCTGAATGTGTATGCTGTGTTCTGGAAAAAACACATTTTGTGGTGAAATTGTGCTGCTACACTCTCTACTTCTCAAAATAGTAAGATAATACTCCTGTCTGCCACTTTCTAATGATATTTTGTGCAGTCTTCTTTTAAACAAAACAAGCAGCCCTCTTTTTTTCTTAAATTGAGCCTCACACTTGAATCTCTTCTTGCAGGATTTTAAAGCTACCTCTTTGGAGTTGCTCAGATCTGTTCCTCCTCTACCTCTTCCTCCCTCACAAAGAAGCTATGTTGTGTGCTTCTGTCTGATTTCCACCTTTCTTTAATTTATCGCAGCCACCTTTCTCATAGATCTATTCACAGGACCTTCTCAGTAATCTCCCATCTCAGCTGCCCCCAAAATCTGATCCCTAGAGGGGGGCTTCCTGTTTACTTACATTAGGATGAATTTATCAGCTGTGTGGAGGCAGTTCTTGGGTGACAAATTCAAATATCTCCCAGGATTTCATAGCTTATGTAGGAAGGGAAGAAGATGGAAATTCCTTCTATCAAGTTGTTTATACATTCTGTCCAGGGCCTATCTTTCCTGCTAAGCTCAGAAAAAGGATCTTTATAACCTTATATGCTTTGACCTTCAACCCCATATGAAAGTATTTTTATTATTGTTGTTGTTGTTATTTCCACCCCTTGGAATGTAGAAATATTTACTGCACTTTACAGAATCTGAAGTCCATTTGACTGTCTTGAAGTTGAGAACTTCTGCTATTAACCTGTTCTGCAGTGGTTTTTCTTGTCTAATGAGCTGTTCTTGTATTTGAAGTTGATTAAAGCTGTCCCACTTACCTCAAAGTGAGAAGATGTAAAACTTCTTGGTTTCTAGGAGCTGTAATAAAAATATGAAGAAAATTAGTTCTTGGGGATTTTGCAGTCTTTCTATCTGAGGGAGCCAAATAGATTTATGAGAACTCTTTTGTGTTTGTTTTCTTTCTAGAAAAATCTGTTTTAAAATCTCAATTTTCCATAGACAGTGGTGGTAAGACAGAGGTTATAAGTTGCTGGAAACACTTACTGTTACTTCGCAGTCTCATTTTACTTTTTTTATGGCCCAGGATATAAGCACAAAAATATTTTTTCCCTAATTTTGTCTATAATTTCACTTTGATGTCAACTGTGATGTTTTGAAAGAATTACTCCACTTTTGAAAACAAAGAATTGTTAGACAGAAATTACTTGTGCTTGAGATTCATATGCATGAAATACTGAGACTCTAAATGTCTCAGTAAATACCAAAAAATGTGTTTAGTATATATAAGGAAAATGCAGAAACACAGTGGAATACTGATTTTGCTGTATCTCCCAGTCAGTTTTGCATCAGGGTATTGCTCATGCAGTCAGTAGCTTGGTATTGTATATATAAAATAAACAAGCTGGGCTTAATTGCAACATCAGGTTCCTCATTCTGAGTGTTTACTATTGGGACAGAGAGAAAAGAGGAGCAGTATTTATAGTTTTATCACTTCATCATTCACTTCCGTTTTGTGAAAATAACTTGTATATTCAGTTATATGCATTTCCGGTCTCTTACTTAAGATCCAGGGATGTTTCTTACTTCCTTAGAAAATATGCAGTTTTCCTCAGTTAAAGCATTTACTGTTTGACCTATTTCGTTAGGGATATAAACTTAGTATTAATTGAAAGCTTGTTTGTTCAGTAGTCTGTTGTACTTAATGATTACTTGCAGCAGGCCTTTCAGGTTTTAATGCATGTGGTTTATTAGTTATTTTAGGCAGGCTTACATCTCAGAAATGAATGTTTTAAGTGATCTGTAAGAAGTAGCTGATGGTTTCAGGCTGAATTAATTCCTAGTTAAGAAAACCACACTCTTTAATAACACAGAATACTTTACATTCTTTAAAACTTTATGCTAGGCCACTAAAGACTGTATTATCACCTTGAAATGCAACAACTTTCTTCTTTTCTCTCTATTTCAACTCAGAAGGGAATATCTTAAAATATTATTTGTTGTTAGCAGGTACTCTGTCTTGCTGACAAAAACTTACAAGCTCTTGGGTTTGTGTTTGCTTTTTTCCCCTAGATTCATCTAACACTAATCCAAAACCTCTTTTAAATCATCATGTAAGTAGAGGATCAGAAATATATAGAAAAATGGGAAACTGAAGTTGTAGACTTTCATTGTCTTAGTTCTTGGCCATGTGGGAAATGTATGCCAACCATTTAAGTATGATAATTTCACAGTGCTTAGAATTGCTTGGAAGTTGATTTATTTGAATTTGAAATGCAACCTGTTACCTTCTTTTGATGCTTACTAATTATTGCAAGATGTGAAGACTTCCTCCTGAGCTTAGAATTTGAGTGATAATAGCACTAGGTAATTTAGTGTTAGTTTGTTTGTTTACATCCTGGGGAAATCCAGAAGCAGATCAGAAGAGGTAGCTAGTTTGTACTTGTGTGCTGGAAAACACAAAATCAGAACTGCGGGGGGATGATCATTCGCTGTGCAGTGAGGTGTAGCTTTGGAAGTTGCAGGTTTGTCTTTGAGTGCGTTTTAAGTAGTGAAAAGGAAAAAGAAAACCCAACAGGTAATACCTGTGTTTCTTACTACATTAGAAGAGAGCTCTTTTAAGCATATTTTGTTATTTAAATGTTCTACTCTTCTCTTAGCTCAGGAAAAAGCCTCTCTTGAACATGATAGTTTTGGTTTTGCAGGTTTCATCTTATAGTTTGTTCCTTCTCATTCCCTTTTGTATGATGTAGGAGAAACAGCAGCAGTTATTGTCCCAGTTGAAGTGAAAAGTAGCCAACAGCTTTGTCCTACAGCTTGCAAATACTCCAGTAGAATATTTGGTGAATCTGAGCCTTTTCTTCAGTTCAGTTGTGGAGTCTGCAGTACTGTTACTCACAGTGCTATTAAGCATCATTTCCCCTGCCAAGTTTAACAGTAGTTTCCAAGAGGGTGGTGGACAAATGCCTTTTCTTCACGTTCTGTTCAGCAGCAGTTCATTCTTTCTAGAACTGCCAATAGTTTGCCAATCGGTAGGTTTCTGAATCTTCTTCCCCACTCTTGTTAATGAAAAGCACTTTCTTGGCAGGCATTAAGTTGGATAAGAAATACCCAAATTCTTTTGTACAGAAAATGTTTGTAAGGAATGCAGTTGACCTTTGGCCTTGCCCTGGGTTTTGCTAAATGTCCTCTCATGCTTGTATCTTTGCTTTACTTTCTCTCATGCTTCTTGTTTACTCCTGGTGTAACACAATTTCATTGGCTACACTTAGTGTTTCCACTTAAATGTGTTCCTGAATTACTTGTTTCTCTGAGTCAACTCTTAGGCAGAGGTTTTCCACATTGGTTCCTAACTTTATAACAAAGAACCTTGAATTCTGAGTTGGGAAACAAGGGCTGAAGGCAGTCTTAGTTGACTTCACATTTATTCTGCTCCAGCTCTATTTGCTGCCACTGCGATTACGAGAACAATTTTCCATCTAGGATACATAGAACTTGTTTTTTATGGTTTCATACCTTCATTTTGGCCTAACTGTTCCCTAGAGTATGCTTTTGAAATAGATGTTAAAATTGGTAATGCTTTCTTGTAATGCTTGTTCAGCTATGAGTTTTAAGTCAATTTTAGTTAACTTACTGATCCTCAACAGTAAAATGCATGTGGGCATTTGCTCCCCCAAAATGACTGTTTGCCCAACAGGAACCGTGGTTCTAAAAGATATGACAAACGATCTGTGCTGCAAA
>JAVHNF010057966.1:18887-39941 GCA_034783455.1 Micropsitta finschii
GGCAGGGACCCCTTCCACTGGAGCATCTTGCTCCAAGCCCCTGTGTCCAACCTGGCCTTGAACACTGCCAGGGATGGGACATTTACTGCTTTAGTTCACCTGCCCTAGAAGGTCGGTCCTCAAGAGGGGATGAGCAACATCTTCACTCTCCTCAGACACCTTTTGACTTTGGCCACCTCCTGTGGGCTTTTGCAGATCCCATCCTCATGTGTACGTGTGTCTCTTCATATCGAGTGAAGAGGATCTGGCTATTTATCTTAGCTTTGCAAGGGCTAGAGCTGAGGAGCGGAGGTTGCTGCAATGCTTCATCATGCAACGTCACCCAAATCTTTTGGGAATGCCAGAGCTCTGAAAACAGAACAGTTGTGTTGGATGTTGTGATTTCTGATTATATGGGGGGGGAGCATCTAAAACACAAATACTTGAAGGGAAAAGAAAAAGGCGAAGATTCTGGTTTTGATTTGAAAAGCAAATTGTGAGCAACAACATCGGAACATCACAACCTGCAGCTACGGACCAAGCTGAGAACAGCATTTTACCACTGATAAAACATCAGCCAGGAGTTATCCCCCCTTTAAAACAAACCTACTAACAAGGTTTAGGTAACCTCTTCAGTTTTACATCAGCCAGGCCAACAGAGTCCTTAGAACACCAACCCACTTCTAAAGGCAGAAGGAAAGAGGGGACAAAAAGAGGGGAGAAAAGTGAAATACATATTCATAGATGAGTCAGGATTGGGAAGATACTCAACAAACAACAAAGCAAGGACCCCTCTCATGCATTACAGAGGATGAAAAAGATGAAAGGTGGTTAACTGCAGGTGCCAACAATGGGATGTTGTATGAAACAGCAAAAGCAAAGGAAGTTTTCTGTCCCCTCAGTTATAAGGTAACATGTCTGCATTCCCCGGCTGCCTCTGCGTAAGGAAAATGAGTAATTCCTACATGTTAACGTTATCCCAGGAATATCAGCCTACTGATCTGTTCCACAGGACAAATCCTGCCAATCCCCACTCACCCTGATCGCAGAGAGGTACCGTGGCACCATCGGAGAGGAGCTCTGCTGTGCTGGAAGCCAGTGGAGTTGTATTACACGTAAGAGGGAAGCAGAAAGGACCGTGACAAACCCATCTGAGAGTCCAGGAAGCGAGCACAGAAATGACTGTTGAGTTGGGCAATGACTCAGCACGAAGGAAAAAACACAGAAGAAAAATATAGCTGCAGATAGGACAGGCTTTTCCATAAGGAATGACAGCTACCAGAGGGAAAAGAAGTAAACCAAAGAGAAACAAGAAGAGTTCCCAGCCTGGAATTGTGCCTGGCCCCCATAAGCTCCGCGCACAAAGTAGTTTCTCCTGATCAGCCATCCTCCATTCCCTTTTGCAGCACACCTGAGTAAGCAGAAGAGCAGGAAACTGAGCTCCTTTAACCCCTGCTTCACCACTGCTGCTGCCTGGGCAGGCTGGGAACCTGCTTCTCAATGTGACAGGAAGCTAAAGCCAGACCCCAAGCACAGGGAAGGCAGAAAATGAAGCCAGCACTCGCCCAGGAAGCAAAGCAGGAGTTGTCCCCATCTCCTGGCCTGTAATGCCAACAAGAGTGGTCAGGACACGAAGGCAATGTGGTATTTGTGTATCTCCTCTGCTGGTCTCACCTCCCTGCTGTTTCATGTTAGAGTGAAGCTGAAGCTCCTGTTTTACCTGCATAGCTCTACAGGACATCTCTCCCATTGCTGTTGAGGCTCAAGAGCCCTTCCTGAAACGGGAAGATGAAATGGGATCTGTTAAACACAGCTAACACAGTCCAAGCAGATGGATAAGGAAAGCTGTGCAGCTTTCGGTGCTCACTTTGAACACATTCCCTCCTTTACAAACCTTTCTGCAGCAGCTCTTCAAGAACATTTAATCCTCTTACATTGCCACTGACACATCAGTTGCCCTTCAGCCCGGAACCAGCTGCAGGCGAAGCACCGAGGGTGCAGGTAGCTGCTGCTTGAGCCACGGGGTAAAGTGCTGTGACATTTAAGCAGATGCTGATGTGCTTTGAAGGGGCAGAAAAGAGCGATATCAGGTAACTGAAACTCCTTCCCATCATTCGTGAGAAATACCATGTCTTATCACTTCCTGCTCCTCTGCCTTTAAAATCACTCCTGGCCTGGTTCCACCGGTATCGATGCTACATGGTGTCTCTGCAACCATTCTCCTTATGCAGAATAGAAGCTGAGAGGATGCCAACACCTTCCCTGTGCCATGGAATGTATCTGTGTAACTGGGCTGGCCGAAGCAGGGAACTATAAAGTCAGAGGGAAGGGGAGGAAAGGCCACAAAATCTGGCCAGAGCAGCTGAAGAGGTAACAGTGCTTAAAATGACCTTCTAAATGCTCTCCTTTGAAGCCATAATACCTAGCACAAGACACTGCCCATTCCCACCACTGAGAAATGAAACCCTGCAAGGAGCTGGGGCTTTATACCTAGTCTGGAACAACCTTGTCTAAGTGGAAGGTGTCCCTGCCATGGCTTTAAGGAACTAGATGAGCTTTATAGTCCCTCCTTCCAACCCAAACCACTCTGTGACTCCAAGTGTTTGTGTGGCTGGATGGCTAGCAGTGAGGGACCAAGATGGATGCTAGGCTGCTGGATCAAAGTAAGTTAACCCCAGGTATCCATAGTGAGGAGAGCACAGTATCTGCAATACTGTGTCTACATCCACCCTGCCTTGGGCAGAGTTCTTACAATCCAAGGGGAAGCCAATAGACGAGGACAATCCTGCTGGAAATCTCACACAGCCACCATCAATGCCGTTTCAAAGCAAACAGGAATAAGATGAAATTTTGCCCTGAAGTCATTTTTATACTTATACTTTATATATCCAGCCCTCTGTATATGTATTTATACACAGCCCTTCAAATTCAGTCAGGACGTTCCCATAAAATAGCTGTTTTTTGTTACCCTTGCCTAAAACCGGTGTAAATAATGCACAAGAAGACTCAGCCCTGGCTGAGTCAGTGAAGCCTGGAGTAAAACCCCAGAGTCCTGCCTGCCCTCCTTCCTTCCTAACAGCCTTCTCTCCATAAAACATGAGCATAAACCACGCTTTAACTCCATGCTGGTTGCACCCTAACACAGAGCCATGATGCACATTGGGAGAAGAAGTTACTGAGAAGAGAGACCTGGCCACATTCTAACTCGCAGGTACCACAACCTGTTAATAGGGGTCTCTTTTTCCTGTGTCTAAAGGAATGTTTCATTCCAGTTCCTATTGCATCACATCAGAAGCTGGAGTATTTCACTGCGACCTTTAACTGCCCTGCCTCATGCTGTCAGTAATAAAATGCCCTCTTGGGAAAATCAATAGATGGATAAAGGAAGCCTTAATGAGTTGGTAAAGTACCTACGAGGGCAAGCACACCATTGACGGCATTAAAAAGGGGTTGCACATGCAATATGCTGACCTACAAGGAAAGGGGATAGGGAGATTTATTGACGGAACAAAGAAGAAAGCGTAGTTCCACTTGTGCAAGCAGTTGTCTCGAGCACCCCACGGGCAGTGTGGCAAATGGAAGTGTTTCTGTTACACTGGCTCTTGTGCAGGAAGGCAGGATAATGAAGAGACCAGGCTATTGGGCTTCCCAAAGGAACGAGACACTGGTGATATCAGTGCACCTTCATTTCAAGCTTCCCCTCCCACCTTAGAAATCCTGATTTTAGGACAGACACCTGCAAAAGAGACTTTTTAGTGCGTAAGGAATACTTCAGCAAAACCAGAAAGCTGTGCGAGAATAGGTTAAGAAGTAAAGAAGGTCAGAACATAGTAAATTAAAGAGCAGAATAGGAAGATATAACACAACTTCCAGGGACCAGGGCAGCCTGACAGCACTTCAAATGATTCCCGTTGAGGTCTGGCCTTATGGAGCAGCCAAATGATATGTCCTGGGAAGCTACTCATCCGTTCCTCACTCCTCACATCCCCTCCTCACTACTGTAACGCTCGGAAAAGAGAGTTCACCTTGTCATCAGGGCAGGGAAAACCCCAGAGCACCTAAACCGAGACTCACCAGCACCACATCTCCTTCCCAAAGAGGAAAACACATAAGGGAAGAGGGGAAAAGAACATTACCTTCTAGTACTTTATGAGCCCAAATGTATCCAAACCCTTCCTCTATACAGGCACATCTTGGTTCAGAAAGAGGCCAGGTCCTAGTTAAAAAGCCCACTGGGCATCAGCTGCTATTCAGCAACAGTTTTGCATCTCACTGGGTATCTGTTACCATATCTTATGTCCATGGATTGTTCGCTGTAATCAGATAGGAGGTCTCATTTGCCAGGGGAGATGAACACCTTGTCCTCCCCTTGCTGCTGAGGAGCTGGAGCTCATGAAGCACAGCACACACTCTGAAGTCAAAGCATTCAGGGTACTTCAATGTGATATACACTGAAAATATACATACATGTGGCTGTCACTTCCCTGGAGGAGACCAAGAACAACTCCATGGGGCAAAGAGCATGACGCGGGGGCCTCTTCCAGTACCTGCAACTCCACCTTTACTCAGTGCTAGTGTGCATAAAGCCCTGCATGGAGTAGGAGGTGCTGCTACAGTAGAACACAATTCTATATGAAGCTGGATTCAGATGCCCTTCAGAAAGAAGACAGAATGTGTGCACGTTTCTACATGCACATGAAGGAAAAAACACGTTTCTTGCTGTTTTTCAAGGAGCTGAGGAGAAATATCATTGCCAGACCAACTACTAAGACCCCCATGAGCATAAATGTCATTGGGGCTGCTCGTGACCTTCAGAATACACCATGTATTCTCACTGTTAGAATTCCTTGTTCATTCCACTGCAAGACCCCCAGCATTCTGTATTCGCAAAGCTCCAGTCATGGAGCCAAAGAGCGAAGAAACACTCTCAGCTTTCCCTATAGTGATGAGCCCATGGTGCAGAGGGAAGCTGCACAACATGACCTGTCTTGCATTTAAAACTCAAACTGGATTCAAATTAAAACCCCATCAATAATGAAAGCGCACCTGAAAAGGCACTTCTGAAAAGCAATCTGGGGGTTTTGCAGTGACTTGACTGCTGGGTTTTAAATGCTGGAGGGGCCAAGAGAGAGATGAAAAGCCACTGTGGTAGCTCAGCATTTCGTTCCAATGAGCCTGTCAGTCCCTGAGTGACTGTGAAGGCTCAGGCAAGGGAGTCCCATAAGAAAACAATGAACAGCAAACCCCACAATCTCCAGTATAAAATAGCACTAGGATAAGGTATTATCATCTAATGGAAGAGATGAATGCCTGAAAGAAGCTATAGCCTAGAATGAAATGGAGAAATCCTTCTGTAAACCCTGGTAGAATCACAGAACAGTTTGGGTCGGAAGGGACCCTCGAAGCTCATCTTGTCCAAGCCCCAGCAATGTGCAGGGACATCTTCAATTAGACCAGGTTGCCCAGAACCCCATCCATGGCCTTGAATGTCTCCAGGGATGGCGCATCCACCACCTCTCTGGGCAGCCCGTGCCAGCGTTTGCCACCCTCATGGTACAGAAGTTCCTCCTCACGTCCAGGAGGAAGCAATGTTACTGTGACCCCTCTAAATGAAGTGTGCTGCTCACTGTGCTCAAGCACAGGACTGTGAGTCAGCACCGGACCCTTCCTCTCATACAGAGAAGCGCATCAGCCACCTCTGAGCCCGTCACAGCCTCAAGCATGGGCACAAGAAACATCACCTCGACAGGCAGGGCAAAGTCAACCCCCAAGAAAGGGATGCACCCTCTTTCCACTAACGAACTTACTTGCTATTCCCTGAAGAGAGAAGAGGAAAGAAAAGCTACAACGTACACGAGTGCGTTGTTACCTTCCTCGCTCTAGCGAAGAACAGCATGTGTATGCTATTGAGTATGCACATAATTGTAATACCATTAGTATCTCCCAAAGGTACTGCTTGCTCCTGACAGCTGCGTGACAGATTTCAGACAGGCCTTCTCCTTCCCACAACCTCACCCCCTTCCTCCGGCTCACGGTTGCTCAGATCTGCCAGCAAAGCAGCTGTGAAGATAGGGAAACAGAAAACACATCGTAATTCAACTCACAGTATCACACGTACAGTCCCTCTCTCATTTTATCTCTGATGGATGTCTGCTTGTGCTGCTTGCCGGGAGAATAAATGTATTAACCCCACTGCACAAAGACTGAACACAAAAGGAAGCGCATAACTGAAAAGAAACTGGAATTCTCTGTCGCTGTTTTCTGTCATAATCATTTACAAGGCATGGAAAGCGCCAAAGAAACCTCAGTAAAATCATTTAGCAAATCAGCTTTAACCTTCTTTCTGTTGGCAATGTGCACTTAACGATGACGAAATTCAGCATCACAGCTACATCGTGTTAGCACCCAAACGCACCAAGTATTTTCAACAACTTCACTCCTCATCGAAGGGGCAGAAAGTACTGAAGAAGAAGGAGGTTTCTGCCCCAGGAATGACAGAACCATAGTCTGGGTTGGAAGAGACCTCCGAAGGTCATCTATCCACCCCCCTGTACTTCGATAGGACTCTACATTAGGTGCCAGATTTAAGGGGCAGCTGCATTCCAGCTGGCACAGGGAATGCTGTCCCTGTACAGTGAGCAGGCAAGAAGGTCCAAGCAATGCCAGCCCTGCTCTTTCTGGCTGTTGCCTGTGTAAATGTGGTCGAGTACCTTTTTCCATTGTTAACTGAGCACACGTGGACTCACCTGAAAATGAGTTAGAGGATTTGCAATGTGCTCTGACATTTCCTCACTGAAAAAGAGGGAAATAAGGCAAATCCTAAGCAAGAAACTGAAGTTAATATTTGTGGAGGGGGAATCTTCACCAAGTCCTATGGCCAACAAGTTCAGGTCTTCTCTTGCCACATCAGCACCTCTGACCTGCCTGGGTGTGTAACCAAACAAGTGGTTCTCAGGGGGCTAAAGCCCTCTCCTCAAGTCTATAAGCAGCAAAGGCTTCACTGCTTGTGTACCAATGGCTCTGCAGCCCCCCCAAATCCTACAGCTCTTGTTAGAGGGACAGTTCCAACAGCAGCAGAGCATCTTCAGTGTGCCAAAAGAACACAGCTATGAATAAAAGTAGTGTGTGAATGCTGAGATTTTAAGTTATCTAGAGTCTGTAGTTTTAAATGAGCAAAGAGGTAATCCTGAGCTTAAAGAGCAACAAAAAGGATTGGAAAAGGGCAGCATAAACAGGCCCAAAACAGAGCAGAACGTTGTACTTGAGGTCTGTCTGCATCTGGAATTATTTGGGAGCAGCTGTTCCTGAGAAGTTCCATGTGTGGTCAAGCCCTCAAAAGGAAGAATGCGTTCAAACGCAGAGACATTGGCTGGAGAAAAGGCTTTTGTGTGATCCGTGTCTCCAGTGGTTGTTAATGTGCATTGAAGAGTGGAAAAAAAAGAGGTATTATTCCAACGAGTCACCAGCTCCATGCACAAGGCAAAAGGGAACATCCCCACCAAGCTCAAGACCTGGACTTAAGCACCTTACCCAGAAGAGGTTGTGAGCTACGGCGGTGTGGAGGCTACAACATCTGTATTGCAGCTGGTAACACCTCAACAAGTACTGAAGTGCTGGGTACAGCAAGCACAGGAACACACCACTGCTTCAGAATCATACTCGCTTGTGTTCTGCTTGCTTTCACAATAAAACTACGGAGAGGTTTCTCTCGGGTTTTTAAGACAAAGCTTCTAGCTTTGCGTGCATAACCAATGATGGATGCTGTTAGAAGCAAGGGGAAATATAACTAAGGGGTCAAACTGCATTCCCACTTGAAACAACTAAACCACCTCACTGCCTGTTAGCCTGGAGCAGGCAAAGAAAGGCACGGAAGGAGGTAAGCAGTGACAGTACTCTGCAGATACACCCTGCCGAACTGGGTGAAAAAGGGAAGATGCTGGTGTCTGTGTAACATGGCTTTTCCCCACAAGCACTCCATTGCTGTCACAGCAGCTTTTCCAGCAGCAGAACTATCTCCCTAGGGAAGTTGCTTCCCTCTTCAGAGGATCATGAGGGGATATTTGGCTTTTCTTTCTAATAATGAACCCCTCAACATCTCTGCCCTGCTTCTGAAAGCCCCTCCTGCTCCAAGGCTGCACATTGAAGCTTTGCTGCTCCATCATCCCAGCAACGAGCTCCACATCTTCCATGGCTTTTCCCCCCATACAAGAGCAGCACAGCTCTGACACTTTCACACCTCCCCAGGGGACTGAAGTATCAGCTATAGAAGTGATCAGATTGTCAACCTCATTACATTGCTCCTGCAAAAGGTTATGATGGACTGTGGCAGTACTGAAACACATTAGGCTGGAGACAAAAACAACCGACATGGATTTGGTCAACCTTCTGGGCCTGAATTTAGAGGCTTTCTGCGACCACAAGCAGTTGGATTTCAGAACAAGCATCTTCTGAAAATGCTATTTCACTGGCCTCACTTCCCTCCATCAGTAATAGATGAGAATCTAAGTACTTTCATGTGTGCCCCTAAGCAGCTCCCTTGGTAGCGTAAGAGAAGTCCTCTGTTCAAGGGAAGCTGTCAGCACTGTGCTGCAGCTGAAACCATGCAGAATTAAGACATCCTTGTTATTTCCCCCTCTTATTTGTTGCAACCCATGTCCTGGCTCCGGGTAGGAAAGTACAGCACTTTCTCTGCAGTGTACCAAGGGAGATGCTTGGTGTGCAACACCGGCTATCTAAGTTCCAAACACACCAAGTGTTTCAAGACACATGACCAAGGTTAAAACTCATTCCTAGTCCAAGTGTGTTTGATGCCAGACAAAGTTCCAGCCTTACTCTGGTATCACTAATGGACATGATGGAAATACCATGTCATAGCCCCTCTTCCCATCATTCTGAATTAGGAGAAACCATCAAAAAGAGGTGGCAAGGAGTGCTCTTTTTTATTTGCCTTTTGGCTCTTGTTCTCATGGTATATAGTGGTTTGGTTCCCAGAATTTCTCTCCTAGCACATCTTTATTTAGAGAACAAGTCAGTTTTCACACAAATAGGTATTCTAATACGATTCTACATAACCCTTAAGGAAGCACAATATGCCTTGGTCCTTACACTTCTCCAATATAACTCAGCACAGTTCAAGACTGAACAAGCTGCAGAGGGATACAGACTATGGCACAAATCACATTTATCTACCATAGAAATTCTATTCCAGTTGCATTAGATCAACACCCAGAGAACAAGAGACTGGAAAGGCTTGGAACCTCGGTGTTTCAATAGTGCTGCTAACAGGAAAGGTGCTGTATAATAACAGAATGAACACACGTTGCTAGAGTTCACCCATGTGTCACACCGGGTTCACAACAGTGAGCTTAGAGACTTAGACCAAGTGGAGAGTCATTACACCAGACCTGCCGCCTCTAAGAGTGGTTAAATCCCATCAGGACTCCACACTGCATTGAACTCATGTGCTGAGAGAACACAAACCACTGCCACCGCCTGTCTAACAGCTCCATGGCCACAAAGCTGTCATCTTCTTTCAGCAAGAGCAATAGGATGCTTGTGATCACCCAGCTAAAACTGCCCCCAGCTTGAATTGTCTGAATTAAAACCCAAAGAGCTGTGATAAAGTTCTAGTCCTTAACACCATGAGAAGCATCAGAAAGTGTTACAAGGCCTTCCCCAAGCTGCATTAACCAGAGATTTCACTCCTCCAAGGAGGAGCTTGGAAACCAACCTAGAGTAACTGTAAATACGTAAGCCAACAAGCATTAATGCACTGTCCTCTTCTGGATGCTTCAGGAGTTTGTTCTGCCATGGCATTATAGTGAAAGGGAATGCAAGGCTGGGCAACCCTTTAGAAACTAAAGCAGAGGCCATGAGGATGATCTAACACAGATGACCCAACATATCCACGCTGTTCCTGGCATATGAGGCTGAACAGAGAGAGGGTCACGCTGGGCTCTACCACCTCCTCTTGGAACCGAGTGCGGTCTTTGCCACTACAAAGCGCCCTGGTTGCTCCCAGCTTTGAAACAAAACTAACTTAGTGAGTATGTAGTAAATATTGCACTTCTACTGCTGGTTTACCCACAGGAAGAAAACCAGATGAGATTAGGGATTGCATAAGAAAAAGCAACTGACTGAAAACCAGGTATTGCATCACCCCGGCTGTCTGCAGGGCTGCTGGGGTAGCAAACATCACACTCAGTCTCAGAAGGAATGAACTCAGGATACAGGAGAAGCCAGAATACAAGCGGTGCTTCAAAGCAAGGGGGTACCAGTTCAAATCCCTCCTGCCATTCCCATTGCAAATCCCACTCTGGTCTCTAGCACAAAGAACAGGCTTGAGCATGAAATACACACCTTTGCTTTCTGGATATTCACCTCAACCACGTCTGCGAGCTCCAAGTATCTCTAGACTGAGAGGATGAAGTCAAAACCCCTCCTATAACCCTATCAAAGTCTTGCTTCTACGAAACAAAGCAAGTTTTTATGTCTGTGCTAAACAGGAGGACACTGAGAGGACACGAGGAGAGGTCTCCCTTCAGGTACTCAACTGTCATAAGCTAATAGGAAGCTCTGTCATGCTCTGGACTGCCTATACAAGCAGTGCAACCACTGCCAGACCTGGAACGGGCTGCAGATTCCATCTGAGATACAAGACCTGTTTGGAAGAGAACCGCAGAGGTTGTACCACAGCACTGCTAAACTGCAGCTGGGTTTAGCCACAGCCCTGGTGGTATGGGGCTTCCCACTGCCAGCTACTCACAAAGGTCACCTTCCACCTTCCCAAGGGAACTCACCCCAAACTCCCATGGTGCTCCTGCTCACAAAATCCTCTATGGCATGTGTGGGTCCATACACACGGGTGGCAACACACCGGGTACTGTGCTTTTCCTGTCACAAAGGAAGCACTAGGCAGTGTAAGGGTTTAACACTATATACGCATCTAGCTTTGTGGCTCAGGGGAGCTAACTCACTAGGCAGTACAAACAAGGAGCAGATACTCAGCAGCAGCATTCCTAAGGAACAGCACTTCAAGGAAGAAGGCAAAGGCAGCCAAATGCAGGGGAATGTTGCAGTGCTGGAGCTTCTCTCCGCTGGTTCCTGGCAGTGGGAGCTGTAGGAGGTGGGATTAGCATAAATTATCAGGACTTTGTTATCATCTCTTACCCAGTGAAACAGGAACCTGCATCTCCCTTCACAAATAACCTGGAGCCTGAGAGAAGCAGCCTGGATGTGTAACACAGGTAGGGGTAACGGCAAGTTTCCAATCCCACTGTTTTCCTGCTTCCCCAAGCCCCTCTTTTGCTTGCTTCCACCAGTAAATATTTCTGCACCCTCAGCCCCGAAGCAGACAACCTCAAGTGAACTGCAGCAGCACTGGGCTTAGTTCCCATCAGTGCAAACCCAAGCCAGGGCGAAGGGGATGATTTGCCATGAGGATAATCAGCACTGCTTCATGCCACAAGAATTCCAACCCCACCGTAACCTGGCCCTCCAGCCCCATTGCTCCTAAATCCCCACCAGATCAGCAGCACTTGGTTGTCCATTAGGAAAGGAAGCCCACTACGCACAGAGCCCCTGTAGCTATTGCTGTTTGCACACAACCAAAGTGCTCTGCTCTGCTACAGACAGGATACAGGACGTTTCTGCTTTCTAAATGCACGTTTCAGTCACGCCAACAACCACATTCTACACCGTAAAATGCCTCAAGGACTGGTGTCACACGAAGAATGGGATGCGAGATTATACTTGGTGCGCTTTCTGCATGCTACTGTAACCTACATATGCAATCTGATTGAGGGAGGCAATTAACCTTTCTGCATTCAAATAACTCAACCACTCAAAAGACAGTCATATCCATACGCTTCAAAACACACGGCGAATTAAACCGAAGGTGTATTTGCTACACGAAATGACAGGTTTGCCTGGTTAAGTCATGCTCCACATCTCTTATCACACGCTGTGACACAACCCCGTCCCTCAGAGATACGGTCCTGCTTTAATACCCCATCTCGGAGGGTTAGGAAGGAAAGGCAGGAGCAGCTCCAAGGCGCCTTTCTCAGCGGGTGATGCACGGATAGCACTGACCTTTCCGACTGCTCAGCATCGCTTCCAGCTCCTCCCGTCCCCGCTGCTGCTGCGGCCGGGAACCCACCGGGGAAGGCGGCAGCAGCTCCGGTCCCTCCCTCCATGTTGCTGTGTGTGCACTCAACACTCGCACCCTGGCTCTGCAGGAACGGCAGGCACAGAGAGGAGGAAGGGATGATGCTGTCCCCCCCTCAGCCCAGCACCAAGGCACCCAGTAATGACACCGTACAGAAGCTGCTCAAGCATCAGCTGTGCCCCGACCCTCTGAAACATGGGATTTAACTAAGACCCCCCCACCTCCTCAGAATGGATATAGCAATGAAAAGCACAGACCAGGTCGCAATTCCGGGTTCCCATTCTGCCTCCTCTTGCTAGCACTGATTCATGTTTTCCCGAGGCTGTTCCAGGCTTTTCAGTGTAACCCTTTCCCAGCTGCAGGAGGAGAGGCAGCGAAAGGGATTTCTTTGTTCTTACCTGCTCTCTGCAGGGTTTTACCCAATGCAAAACTTCAGCAACTCTTGACTGTGACCAGGAAGAGTCCTGAAAGCAGGAGTCGAAGCCCAGCTCTGCCCAGGGCACGACCTTGGATGGGTCACACCAACAGATCTGCTGTGCTGCTCCCTCCAGTTTGAAACCAGGGTGATGGAGATGGGGATCCCAGGAGCTCCCCAAGACCTGGCTTCAGTGTGCGCTTGAGCCCAGAACCCCCCCCCTTGTGTGCTGGGCTGCACCCCCAGAGCGTGAGCAGGAGGTGGATGGAGGGGATTCTCCCCCTGGTTTTCAGTGTTGCTTGCTAAATGCTGTATACCAGAGACAATAACCTGATGCGAAAGGACAGAGCCATGCCAGCCCTTCCTTGAGCAGGGGAAGATGCAAGCTTGGCAAAGCCTGAGCAAAGTCGAACAGGTTCTACCTGTCCTGTGCCTAGAAAGCCTAATTCTTCTTTCTAAACCCTTGTCTCCCAATGCCAATTTCTCTTTGCTTCGCTCTGAGCGGGACAAGCTAAAGATAGAAGAACTGAAGAGGAAACAACATGCCCAGTTAGGAAATAACGACCCTGACTTTGCCTTGGTAAACGCTGTCAAGCTCCAGGAGCAATCACAACCCTCTTCCTTCCCCCTCCTGGTGGCAGAGACCCAAATGCAGTGGACGGATTCATCTTGGGGACTGCATCCCTCACCTTGTGGTTTGCCCTCTCTGACTCGAGTACCGGTAATTCAGCCGCAGGCAGGTTGCTTTCAAGACCAGCGCTCTGAATCCTACAAAACGAGTGTTTTGTTTCCTACCTACCAACCATTCCCTAGTTAAGGAACAGGCAGCAAGCGTTGCAGTTTAAAACCGGAGGGTTTAAGGCATCCCTTCAAAGAGCAGGCTCAAAAGCGTGCTAAGATCTGATGGGAACTAACCACTTCGCTGCGCGGGAGCTGGAGGGTTTCTGCTGGAGCCACGTTCTGACAGCAAAGGCTCAGTTTTCTAACACAGACAAGTTCAGCTGCACTTCGTCCGTACTTAGGGCTCCAATTATCACACCAGCAGCAAAACCAACCTGGAATCTTGACCCAGACTGGACGTGGTTTGGTGGTTGTGATGGAGAGGATGGAGCAGAGCCTGTCACTGACTGCAAGCTCCAATTTGCAGTGGGTTGGAAAAGGTCAATCTCTTAATCCATGGGGTAACAGAGGGGAAAGAGGAATCAAACATCACCACAAGTCTCCAATCCGGAAAGCTTCTTTATGACACAACCAGCTTCCTCACTTCCAGCTTGACACAGAATGATTCAATTGGATTTACATCACGTTTCAGCTTTCTGCTGCCTAAATACACTCTGGGGACCTGTGACACCAACTCCTGTTGCAGGCTACTTTAACAGCAACTCCTGTCAAGCACCTACAGAACACGATGATCCAAGATGTCACCTCTGCCAGCACATTCATTCCAACTTCCAGAGGTCCTCTGAGTTTAAACACCATTCCCTTTAGAGGGATCAAGATGCCCAGCAACAGTGGGTTTTAAATGCAACCTCTTTCAATGCTTGAGGTTACCTAATACCTTTGAATCAATGACTTGAAACAACTCCACTCTCACGCCGTATATTTCAACCACATTTTTAGCTCAGGCGTTGCTCAATACACACTGAAACAAGATCAAGAAACATCAAGACCAACTGGAACCAAGAAACTGCAATATTGACAAGGAAACCTTGCTGCTGGCCCCGAGATGAGAACCATTTCATTGCTAAGTGATGACCTGGGTCACAAACTGAAGCGTATGGCAGGATATCTGCCTCCCATGAGCCACAGAGCACATAGCTCATAGCCTGTTTCAATGCTCTATGAGATAAGGGGGGGTCTAAGGCCCAAGAAAGAAAACCAGACCAGTTTCTGGCTGACAAAACACATGCGAAGCCTTTCAACCCCTCACCACATCAGACGCTCCTTTTGCATGGCTCAGGTCCATAGACTCTCTGTGGGGCTGGTTTAAGCTGTGCCTTCCCCATGAAGACAACAGACATGCGGAGGAGGCTGCTGCAGACACCTTCCAACCCAAAGGGAGACTCCTTTGGGACACATTCCCTGGACCAGAAGCAGGCTCCAGGCTCTACTTCAAATGCAAAGCTATTGCTACTGCTGCACCCCTCCCAAATAACTATCTTTCAAGGCCAGCTATACAGCTCTGTATTATTACATCTCCATGACAGTTATGCTGTGCTGAACTTCTTGGTGTAGGTCCTGTTCTGTTGATGCCCAACTGATTGACTGCAGGTATATTACTGATGTCTCTCTGAATGAGCTGCAGAGAGCACGTGGTACAAGGAGAACAAAACATAACATGGAGTATCTTCAACTCCCAAAGCCTTTTTTGCTTTAAAGGTGTCAAACACAAGTGCTGTGACCTCCCAAGGAACATTCAGCAGCAGGGTTATTGCTAGAGGTGCCAAAAAGCACACAGAATGTGTCCTACCTCCCTCTCCTAAACCTGAGACCAGGCTGAGTCTGGTGCAAAGAGCAGAAGCACCCATGCAGCATGGCTTTAGGATACTCCTGCACACACTAATGCAGTAGAGACTGACACATCCACACTCAAACCCACACTGAAGACTTTTAAATCCTTTCTCATCTGAATTTTGGTCTATAAATGATGTAAAACTACAAGAGGATGCTTATACTTCAGCTTGACCAGGAACAACACGTAAAGAGGAAGCTAAGGAGCAGCTACCTAGCTCCAAATCCTGCATGGATGGGACACATGGTGTGCGGTTTTAAGTCACAAACCATGATCTGCAGGGCTGAAATCCCTGCCAGGAGAAGAAATAGATGCTCCCTGCAATTTACTGTGAGTGAAACCTCATTCCAAAGCAGAGAGGAACCGGCCTCATGAGGCAGATGCTGAACCAGATGATTCATTCCAGTATTCCCTGCTCTGTCAAACAGCCTGAGCAAGCTGCTGCTCCACACAAGTTCCTGCTTGTTGGGATGCTTTGCAATGCTGTGTCCAAGGTGTGTCTGTGCAATCCACCTGCCTGGATTCAGCACCGTCGGGACTGCAGCTGCAGTGGTTACCCCACATAAGCTTTGGGTTTCACAGAATCCCAGACTGGTTTGTGTTGGGAGGGACCTTAAAGCTCATCCAGTTCCAACCCCCTGCCACCCTTTCATTAGAGCAGCTTGCTCCAAGCCCTGTCCCAAACAGCCTTGTACCTGAGCAACTTTCATTCCCAAGCAACCAAAGGCATTCCACAAGTGCACAAACTTCTTTAACCATCAGAGGTACGAAACCTCCATCTCCTACCCAGAGGTTAAGGTGCCAATGCAAATCAAGGTCTGCTCTCTCTGTTTCTGAACCAGGAACCACTGCATTTTGAGTCAGCAGTGCTGGGGTGACGGATGGACTTGATGATCGTAATGGTCTTTTCCGACCCAGTTGATTCTATGATTTTACAGTAATGTAGGGTGTGGATTGCTCAAAATCATTGCACACACTCAGCCGCACAGTCATGGATTGTTAAATCCGACCAGTGTAGGTCATGGTGCATTGGGCATTAAGTGAAACTCCTGCTAGACAAATTCCATACTATACTTTAATCATGGCAGTTCTCACTGCAATTTGTAGTCTGCCTTCAGAAATAACTCTGCAACACCAAAAGTCTCAGAGGGTATAGAAAGGGGTATTAAAGGGCAATGCAGTTTGGCTCTGCCTCTGAAAACTGCTCAGGAATTGTATTGGGATGTGAGAAATCACCAACTACAGACTGGGTTCTGAAAGTGCTGTAATGCTGTTTATGAGGAAAGGTTATTAAATCATCAGTTTTCACTGAAATGAGTGTAGGGAAGTGGATTGCAAGTACAGGGCAGATCTGCTTCATTGTTCGTCATTTCTTTTTAGTAGTGGTGTATTTTAAAGTGTACTGCACAAATGTCTGCCTATGAATTGCATCCTCAGACACCATTGATTTAAATGGTTTCTCCCCAAACACGATGAGAGAGAGCTACCTGTGTAGCAATAGGAAAAAAACCAACAGAATCCTCCTTCCTTCTTATACACATGTGCACCCATACACACAGAGGTGTAGTAATCCCTATTTAGTTGCCAGAGCGAGTGGGAGAGTAATGGTGGCCCCAGGCAGAGATTAAGGGAGAAGTGCATGGAATGACTCATTACCTTATCTAACCTGGGGTCTCTGTGGAGCCCTAAGTGGTTGTTACCTGACCCCCGGCTCTGCTGGAGCCGGCTTTGACTCCAGAATCGATTAAAGGAAGCCACACCACAGCTCTGGGTGAACAATGCAGCCATCCTGCAGCAGCGTGCAGCTACCGAGAACCCAGGGTCTGCTATGAGTCAATGGGTGAGGAGATGCTCCCGTGGTGCGTGTTGTTCTCACACGCTTGGCTGAGGTTCGCCTGAGTTTACTACATCTTCCTGACGAGGTGAGCATGGGGAAGGTTATTACCACGCTGACTTACCCACGGCTCTGGATGAATGGCTGTGACCCTGGGGGAATCCCGAAGGTAGCGGGAGTCGCATTGTGCAATCCATGGGATCGTTGCGTATGAAGAACATCTTCTAGTATGGAAGCCAAGAACTCTGACTGAGCAGGGCTGAGCTCTCCAGGCACCAGGAAATGCTTTCTTGTGCTGAGTACTCCTGAGCTTTATTGCAGTGGCAATTTGCGATGTGAAGATGGAGCCATGAGTTATAGTCACAATTACAGACACTCCACTTCCCTCAAAAGCTTATGGAGAGGGGAAAATCACAGCAAGAGCGTGGGTATGCAGGAAATGAAGTGACGGCCCAAGAGCTGTGCTGAAGTTTGTGCCAGGGCATCAGATTAAAGCACTGAGGTAGAACTGAGAGTTCAACGAGAGCAAGAGGAACACTTCTCAACTAGATTAGCAGTCAGTAAGAGACGTGGACCTGTTGAATCATCAGTGTTTCCCAGCAGCATACCAGCTATATTGAAATCTGTGTCAGGGAAGGAATTGTCCCAGTGCTCAAGATTTCACCCAGGAGGTGTAATGTGCAAGTTCACATCTTGACGAGTTTCCTCATTCAGACAGGGTGCTCCAATCTGAGTTTCCCTCACCCAAAACACCTAGGAATTCCGGCCTTTCACTTCTTCCAGGCAGCAGCCCTATCAGCTTTGCTTTTGGAATGGACGTGCAAGTATTTCTGGAGTCATTAGAGTTTAAAAGGGTGGAAATCCTCCCTTTTTCCTTTAAACACGTAAATGAAAGAGTTGCCTTGCTCATGCTGCTTGTACTAGGAGAAAAATAGTTACGCTTTGATGGCTAAACCCCCTTTGTAATCAAGGATAAATTTAGTCATGGCCAATTTATTCGCCTTGTTCTTGTGAGAAGAATGTAATTTAGGTTTTCTTTCTTCTCTGGTGTGCTGATCGTGGCAAGTTGTTATATATTGTTATTAATGGTAATAATACATAACAACGCTTCATCCGAGGCATGAAAAGACAGCAGTGTGAAACCAGGAAAACACATCAAGCCAAAAAGTGTTTTAGGCATTTGCCCAGCCCTCCATTATTCTTCTTTCTTGTGTTGTGATGCTTTTATTTACCTGTTTGGTTTGGGTTTTAAGCACTGGGGATGCCAGGGCTTGCACTTTGTCTGCTGAGTCCATTCTAAGAGCGGTAGGAATGTGTGCTTGGGTGAAACAAACCCAGTGTTCCTGCTTCATCTTCTCTAGACAGATTCAAGTTCACTCTAATGACATGCAGCAATGTTAAGGCAGCCCAGAGCTTAAGCTGATAGCTCTGCCCACCTTCTTCTTAATACCACACCGGCCATAGTTCTCCAGCTCCTTCAGTTTGTTCACAAAAGGGCTGGTGACATGCAGCACTGCAAGATACCCAGTATAAAGGGAAAGAACTACACAGGATCACAGAATGGTTTGGGTTGGAAAGGACCTTAAAGCTCATCCAGTTCCAACCCCTGAATGGACCCCTTCCACTGGAGCAGCTTGCTCCAAGCCCCTGTGTCCAACCTGCCAGGGATGGGGCAGCCACAGCTTCTCTTGGCACCCTGTGCCAGCACCTCAGCACCTTCATAGTAAAGAATTTCTCCCCTTTCTTTTTTACATCACCACCCTTCTGGAGCTCTCAGATGGCTGCAAATAAGCAGAAATGCTTTAACTGCAGCAGGAGTAAATGCAAACGCAGGATTCTGAGAATATACTTGGATAATGTCCCCATCCTCACAAGGGCTTGAAGTTCTCTGGGCGGCTGCCGAGCGCAGGTAATGAATTGTTGTTTAGTGCTTTGGGAACGCATAAAGCAAATGCTAAACACCAGTTCCATTCTGCTGTGTCCAAGTCACGAGACTGCCTAGAGAACTGCCAGTGATACATGTCCACAATTATAGCATAGAAGTGCCAAGAGGAATTACTTAGGGTGGAACAAGGCAGGGCCACCTACGAGTAATTAGATGGACTTAAGGAGAAGAGAAAACTTCCTTGAGAGAGCACCTGTGAAACTGGCACATTTGACCACAGAAATACTGATTTATACAGGAAGAAATACTTGTGTATGAGCCTGTGGCTTATTTTACTCTTTCTGTTTCACTATTTACTAACCCTAGTACAGAAAGTATACCAAATCATTCATAGAGCATCCAAGCATAGAGCATCCACAGCATCCAAGGGCCAGATTTGGTGCTTCTAATTGGAAATGCAGGCCACTTTCTATTGATGTTTTTGCTCTTTGTAGTACTTCATGTAAGTCACTTAATGTCTGCAAGAAATCTAGTGATGGATAAGATAGGGGAAGGTTCAATATGGGTGAATAGGCCCAGCCCATGTTTCCAAGCTGGGTTTTCTCCATGCACAACAGCATCAGAACTTTTGGCAAGTAAGTACATTACATTGATTTCTTTCATTTGTCCTACTTACTGCTTTATTAGCAATTCCAGGGGAATCTGCTGTTTCAACCTGATTTTACTATCGTTTTGCTGGATTACTGATAGAGCCATTATAATAAATCAGTGATGGACATTGAAACACTTGAGGTTTGATCTCCATTTCCACCTGTTTGAGTGGATGCACAGAAGCAGTACAGGCTGTAGGAAGAAAATACAGCACCATCTGAACAGAAGGCATCCCTTATCTTCATGACTTCCTTTAATTAGCTTGGCATAGAATTGAATTGCTATCCCTGCAGAAAAGAAGTTGCTGCTCACTTATTCTTTGTTTTCTGAAGTCAAACCATTTATATAAATATGGGTTTTTTTTAACCCAAAGAGCCTTGAAGTGTTTAAACTTGATGCAGGATGAGAGACAGGTCAATGAGTGAGGACATTATTCCTGAGGAGAGGGAAGATTCCGGTCTGTGACAACACAAGTTCTGTAGAGTGGTAGGAAAACAGAAAAGCAGGAGAAGGAGGTGAGTGAGGATGAAAAAGTGAAGTGGATGAAGGGATGACAATGAGGACAGAAGGGGAGAGCTGACACCTAACACCATAGAAACAAGGTGGAGGAGCAATGTTTGAAATGGTAGGAAGAACGTATCAAGAAGAGTATCTCCTCCTAAACAGGATGGTCAATTGGGCACTGTCAAGTTGGTTCAACAGAGAGGCTCTAAGTCCTCTATTCAGGATTACACTCGAGAAGTACAGAAGAGACCAAAGCACAGGATGCTACCGAGGGTGTGTAATACCCACAGGACCTGCAGAGGAGGAAGGCAGAGCTGGTGTTCAAAGGGCTGGATCCATGTTAGCAATTCAGTTAGCTGTCTTTTATGAAGTCACTTTAGAGCCATCTGTAAGCCCTTTGAATATGCTCAACAATTACTGTGCCTATTTGCTTTGCCTTCCTGGGGATTGGGAAACTTTAATCAAAATTACTCTCAACAGAAGTTTGCAAAAGTGGAATTCTTAATGATTTTTCTCCCCACCACTTGCACAGTCTGATCAATCTTTAATAATGAGAGCCAGTGGAAAAAAAAAGGAAAAAAGACCATTTTCTTTCCAGACAATGCAATTTCATCAAAACCGAATCATCTTAAGTGACTACATTGATTTAGATTAGATTTGATGGGAAAATAGCAAAATGAATAATTTTCCCTTATTTCTTTCTGGCAATGCTGTAATATTTTATATTGGCATTTTATTCCTTTCATTTCAACTTCTATGATATTTACATTAGTTTGATATTCCTTTACTATTTCATATAAGAGTTTTGGTGATTCAAACTCAGAATGTTTTTTATTTGCACTGATAATAAATGTCAAAATGTTGGAATTTCCCATGGGATGAGAATTCCACTCTCTCTTTACAATACAGTGTGAGAAGAAATGCAGTGCTCCAGAGTAAATCGGACCCTTAGTACTCAGCTCTGGAACAGCAGTCAATCTAATATATGGATCAGAATTGTACAATAAGGTCTCTGAATGATTTCTGCCAATCATCTTTTCATTACTTACCCACCACTATTGGCAGTGGTAATTCCTTGTACACTGATTCACGTTTTTCCATCAGATCG
>JAVHNF010057967.1:8091-18699 GCA_034783455.1 Micropsitta finschii
GGCTTGGACCAAGCTGCTCCAGTGGAAGGTGTCCCTGCCCATGGCAGGGGTTGGAACTGGATGAGCTTTAAAGGTCCCTTCCAACCCAAACTGTTAACAGCGAAGGCTGGTTTGGGGTGCAAAGGGCAGAAGGTTTGCTCCTTCTTGGTAGCACCATCCCTTGGAGATGGAGGGAGGGAAAGAGCGATGAGAGAGGGTGGTAAATTCAGAGATTGGAAAGAAACAGGAAAAAAAGGCTACTTTGTGTGCCCATGAGTAAGGGGAGATGGAGCAGTGCTCACTCATACTAAAACAAGCACCCTCAAGCAGTGGTAAACTGCTTTGCTTTTGGGTTGGGGGCTAGAAAAGGGTCTAGCATACAGCTCCCGCATAGCAGATCCGAATGCGGTCCCTTCTGGTTCTTACTACGTGATGCTGAGAGGTGCTCGCTGCTCTGCTCTACCATGTGTCTGGCAAATCCCGCTGAGCAAGGAAACCTGAACCAGGACTAAGGGAATAGCTGGACCCAGATCAAACGATTGCCATTGTGGGAGACTGCAGAGGGAGGTGCATCTGGTGATGTACTCGCCCTCCGGGGCTATGTACTGCAGGCTCTTGACAATTGGAGCGCTCAACGTGCTTTCAGTGTTCCTGGGTTCACTTTTCTCTTGCAGTGGAGGCTTTTTAACAGTAGATGTCACGTTTGCATAAGGGAACGATAGATTGTCACCCCTTCTGTGGCCTGGCAGCCACAGAACCTGCTCCAGAACATGCTGTCGCCTGCTTTAGGGATGCTGGAGCCAAGAGAAGCTGTAAACCATGAACTATAGGTGCATGTTCCAATGTATTTCTCCTAGGTTGGTACTGCAGGTCACTGCTCACATTGGATGGGGGGTGTTAGAGCAGCACCCGCACTCTGCTTGACTGCTGGGGTGCAGGTTTTACTTGCTGGAAGTGCTTAGGAGCTGGATGGTCTTAAGGTTCTTTCCAGCCCAAAACCATTCTATGGCTCTCTAACCCTTATCAATGTAGTTGAGCTTTCCTGGCTAACGTGGCGGGGGTTGTCAATACCTGTGAATAAACCTTTTGGTCCAAGTTTGGGGTTGTAGGGATTTGGCAGTGTTCTAAATGATCCCACTTTACACTGTTCTCATGTGGTCCATGTGCAAAATGATGATCTTAAAACACCAAGCCACCCACCTCCAGTGTAGATACAGCACTTTTAATACAGAAATCTTTGTAAATGCGTTAATTACAGTCCATAAAAACCAAGTCCTGAATCTTTACACCATATAGACAGACTAAAATCCATTTCTGACTTGAATAAAGCAGCATTTCTCTAATGTGGAAGAAAGCTATACTCTTCCAATACAATCTATCCTAAAGCACAAAGACCCACATCGCTCCTCAAGCCGTAATTTCATCACATCAGTGTTTTGCAGCACATAAAGTACTTGATTGGCAACCTCAAAGCAAGCCCAGAAGAAGGAATTGGGGGGGTTTAATATGCATTTTGGTATTGGAGATGATGGATCTGCAGCGTGTGGCTGCAGAAGGGTCACCATAGAGGGCAAGGTTCTGCATCGGAAAGGTAACTGTACAGTTATGTGTTCAGCATCCGAACAGGATGATGTGGGTCAGGGTTTCAGCAGGTGAGAGCTGGGTTGTGAACCTGTAGAAGGTGTCAGGTCCTCCATGGACTGGGCTCTTTTAGGTCCTCGTAGACCCCGGTGAGGACCAGGCAGAGGCTGGGGTTGGTGTGTGCAGTGCTGGCCCAGGGCCCCAGCTCTAGTTTGGAAGTCAAAGTCATCTTCTCCAGCAAAGCCCCTATGCCCAAGGGCTGGAAAATGCCTTCCTGAGCCACCCTGTAATTGATTTGGATCTGTGTTCGGATTTTGATCCTGATCCAAACCCAAATCCAGTTCAAACTGCACTGTCTATAAAACCTGCAGTGCTTTTGCTCCAGGGCAGTTTTGTTTTTCTCTTTTCTTCCTTTTCTTCCTTTTCTTTTTCTGGTAAAATTTTTATTCCTTGAAAAACACTTTTGTGTGCTTAAAGTTGAAACTCTTGATGCCAACCACTGATGAATATCGTCAGTGCCAAGGGTAACAATAGCATCAGTGCCAGCACCCTCGCAGGATCATTAGCATCAATGCCAACACTATCATGCACATCTGCGCCAGCAGACCAATAGTGTCAACAGTGCTGATGCCAACAGGCGTGAACGAATGCAGAACCCCTCAGTCATAAACCATCACGCAAAGCCTCATGCTGTGATGCTGTCCCATAATAACAACCCCCCGTGCCCAGCCTGGTTCTTATTAGCAACTTTACAATAACACCCGCTGGCACAAGAGCAGTTAGATGAGAACACCGAGGTGTGTGTATCCTGGAAGAGAGAAATCCTTGGATATTTCTGGAGCTGTGGGGCAAATGAACTCAATGGTGGAGTTTGTTGGCTCTGCCTTTCTAAACCCTCCTGTCCAAGTGCAGTGGTGGCAGCTGGAGCTCTCCTTCAACCGGCACAGCCAGAACGCTGGGAGCACTTGAAAGCAGCGAGCGGTTTGGCTCCTTGCATGCTTTGCTATGGGGCACGTCTCCGGCTCTACCTGCTCAACAGAGGAATCTTGTGTCACAGGTAACCTAAGGGATTAATAAGAGAATTTGGTCCAAAAGGATCTTTCCAGAATCAGTGCGTTTCCAGTGCATCATCTCATTATTCCAAGGCAGGTTCAGGTTTGAGGACACAAACTGCTCTCCAATGAGAGCAAGAAGGATTTTCCTTTCCCCAGAACTTGCCCTTGAAGGACAAGGCCTGGTCTGATGTTGGAGAGGGGGCTGCAAAGATCCAGAAATGGAACAAAGAGTTTACAAGCCTGGATCTAAACTTCCCTCATCAGGTCTGTACCCAGGAAAGCTGTGTAGGTGCAGAGCATCCCAGTGCAGCCACCTCTTGGGGGCTAGGAGTTAGGACGTGCTAAGCAGCTTCCACAACTTACTCCCAGTCTACCCCTCAGTGCAAGCATCGATTCTGCTTCTGTTTCCTCTTGGACAGTAGCTTGGTGCCATCACCAAAGAGTTCCCTTGCTCTTTGCAAACCAAGCCTGGTCTTTCAAAGCTGTCAGTCCGTTGTTCTTGCGTTAAAGAGCACAGGAAGGCATTCTTGGTTGTCTTTGCCAGAAGTGGGGGAATCAAGGGGCAAACAGCTTGTCCCTGAGACTTTCAGGTATCTCGATCAGCCCAGCTTCAGAAGCTTCATACTCTGGGGTTCATTGGAGGTTTTAAAGCCTACATGAACAAGAAAAGAGTTAAATCACAGCGTGCTTGGTGCTCTTTCAATGAATTACATCCCGAAAGAGCTGCTGCTCGCATTTAAGCTCAGGTTACCTTTGGTGGAGGTGGAGGTGGAGGCTTGCCTTTGGGGACTGGAAGATGAGCTGGTTTTCTCTCTGGTACCTGAACAGAAATGAAGTTTAAATGTCATTAGGCTTCCCTGCCTGAGCAGCTGCAGACCCTCCCCAGACTTCAGCTGCTCCTACTGTTCTCATGTACTTCCTACAGCATTTTCCTAGAGGAAAAGCTGTGGTTGGATGAGATTGACCCATCCACATGCTAGATCTCACTCCAATGCACAATGGGTTTAGAGCTCCTGTTTCAGAAGACCACGGAGCTGTTCTCGGTGTTTAGATTCATCTGCATCAAGTATCCGTGCTCTGCTTGGGAAGTTAAAGCTGATTTCATGGTCAAGATGCATGCTGAGGAAAGCATCTCCAAAGACAAGGGGATTTAAATGTCTTTTCATAATGCAGCTGATGTGTGGTGTTTAGTCCTGGTCCATCATTCTTTAGGCAGGCAGTAGCATGCAGTGACATTTCTGGTATGAAGATGGTTTCTGTACCCTTGTGTCAGATGGGCAGGGGCCTCAAATGATGAGATGGTAGATATTCGAGAGAGGCATTTTCATTTAAATAGGTTGCTTTGGGTTTATTAATGGCAAATATTTGTATTCCAAATATTTGTAAGAGTTATATATATATATATGA
Source organism: Micropsitta finschii (assembly GCA_034783455.1). Lineage (NCBI taxonomy): Eukaryota > Metazoa > Chordata > Aves > Psittaciformes > Psittacidae > Micropsitta > Micropsitta finschii. The sequence goes on from JAVHNF010057967.1 coordinate 12,114, forward strand.
TGCACATTGATGGAGATCCCCTCACAGATGGCATCTTTAGAGAACTACCCCAATACGGAGCCCATTGCAGACATCTGCAGTAGCAAAGATGCTCATCATTCATCTTGTGTTTCCTCCTGAAACCCCTGTTGGTTTGGACTCCGTGTACTATTGCTTGTGAGATGCTCTTGTGCTGGGTTACAGGACCCCTTGGCACAGATGAAGAGTCTCTTGTGCGGTTTAGGGATTACGTGGCACAAAAGGTGACTCCTACCCTAAGGAATGTGGGGTTTGGATGTCTGTGAGCTATGGGGGGGTTTAATCAGAGTCAGAAGCTGAAAATCCTAATTGACACCTGATAGTCCTCTGCAGCTCAGCTGGGAGCTGTGAAAAGCTACAGGCTTATACTTACAAACATCTCTTCTGTGTGAGAAGGGGTTGGTTTGGTAGAAGGAACGGGAGGTGGGGGACCTCTTGGCCTTATGGCAGCCTGTGAAGGCAGAGAATACAGGATATATTGACCCTATATACGTACTGTGAATGTATGCATCTGCATGTTCCCATGGGAACGTGCAGGCTTGTGTTCTCTATAAAAGAAGCATTAATAGGGATAAAAAGATGCATTCTTTTCGGAAGCAGGGATACCTTTTGCTGTCTGGCCCTGGGGAAGCACTCAGGGCCTTTATTGGGAGTGCAGAGACTTCTTTAGCCCTTGGGGGTCTCCACCATGGCATGAACTGGTGGGTGCTGCCTTCCCCAGACACAGTGTGGAAGCAAAGGCATTGTTGGGAAGTACTTACACTGTGGAGCTGTGGTTTGTTCTCCTGCAGCGGAGGTACAGGAAGGAGAAGCTTCTTGTCGTTCATCTGAAAACAGGGAACGGTTACACCTGATGGAGCCTTTATCTGGTTCATTGTCTTCGCGTGCTGCTGTACTGCACACAGATTACTCTGGGACTTAGGGCCGTGTGCTTTCCCATTGCTGGGATTCACAGCACTGTCCTCTCAGCCCCAGCAAGTGGTTTGAAACCCTGCTTGAAGTGTAGCACACTTTGATGGATGACTTCTGATGTTCCAACCCCTCCGTTCCAATCCATAGGAGACCAGAGCCGACCCAGCTCTTACCTTCTGGGCAGGTACTGGCAGGACAGGGTGTTCTCTGTGTCTTTGTTCTTGATCCACAAAGACTTGGTTTGTGGCCCCAGGTCCCCTTCTGGTCTGGCAGCTAGACAAAGATTCCATATAACTGTGAGTCTTAACCTGACTGAAGTGAAAAGAACTCGCTGAAGTTGAATGCCTGCCTTATTCCCAATGGCACGTTCTGGAGCCACGTCCTTTTATTTTGATTATTTAGGATTAATCCTGAGAGCTACACTTCCAAGGCTTCAGTCCTCTCCCAGCTATGGGATTTCTGTCATGGCCCAACTTCCTTGGCTTTCCAGCACCCAATTCCCTCTACCCCCTTTGAAAACCTTTGCTTAAAACCTGCCCAGGAGATGCTTGGCTTTAGGTTTTGGTTGATTGGGGGTTTTTTTGACTCAATGGGGGTAAGCATTTTACCTCTTGTTGAACACTCGGAAGCGGAGAAGGACCACTGCTGCTGTTGCTATGACAGCCAGGACAACCAGCACACCAGCGACTATAGCAAAGCCTGCCAGGGAGAGAAAACACAAGTTGCTGTTCCTGAAAAGATCTGCTGTTGTGGAGAGTTTTCCTATCACATTGGTTGGCAAAGTAACGTTTGCCACCAGGTCTAGGTCCTACTTACTGGTAACTGCTGAGGAGCTGTCGCAGGTTGGTGGTGCCCATCCTTCCTCGCACTGGCATTGCAGCTCATGGTCACACACCTGGGGAGGCACAAATCACTTCAGGATGGGAATATGAGTGAAGCTGTCAGCACCTCCTGCTAGGGTTATTGAAGCTAGGTCTGGAAACCCTCTCATTTCACTTGCACTAAGATTTAGCACAGGGAATAGCGGGTTTGTGCAGTAAAGGACAGGCCTGGTTGTCTGCTGCCATGTGCCTTTTGGAGGTGTTTCTGCAGTAAAAGCTGCAGTACAAGGCACAAAGCAGCAGTCACACCTTGTAGGTCTCTATATGTTCAAATGGGATGAGCACAGTTATCTTCCTGAACAAAAAGATGACCTGAAAGAGAATAGCTGTGATTCTGTGGCTCAGAGGCAGGGCCAGGCACAGAATCTGTGTCCATCTCTTGTTATCTCCTTAGCAAAAACATTGATGCTCTATCAGGTTAGATTTGCTTTCATAAAGATACAGAAAGCTTCTGATGCCACAGCCTTTGCAAATCCCTATCCCAGTGATCTAAATACTGTCATCAGTAAGCTCTGTAGCTGATATGCATGATTTTCCTGGGTATTCTAAGTTAATAGCAACAAACACTGGTATCTTACAGCATGTCCAGTACACTTGGCAGAGCAGTTGGTTGATCTGAAGACATCTTCAATGTAGACACATTCTCCATTGCTGCACACCTGAAACGCACAGGGCAAATGGTAACGAAGTCATCTACAGCTTTCAGAACAGGCAGAGCCTGCACTTCATTGCATAGAGTGATGGAGAGTAAAAGGAGGCATAGAAGCAGGTCTGCAAATCACTTCAACCTGCATTAGGAGCTTGAGATGTGGATGTGGTTTTTCACTTGACCTTTGGGTGCTTTATAGCAAAGGGGAGTGACAAAGATGTCCAGATATCGCTGCTTTCCACTCCTCTTCAATCCTTCACCCTGCCCTCCCTCCCAGTAGAAATATATAGCAAAGGAATCGGGAATAGCACTCGGTGATGCCTAGCACATCCATTATGGAAAGAATGAAAACCGCAACACAAGTGTGACCGTTTAACCTTCATAAAAGGGTTTGTTCCTGTTGCCATGTGTATTTTTGTCAGTAAAAGAATAAGACCGCACTCAAGCGTAAGGAAATGGGAAAGACTCTGTTTGTTTTGCTGCTGGTTTGTGATAGGTGTAAGGCAGAAGATCTGGCAAATCGGATCAGCAGAAGTTTAGTGTCCACTTCAGTCTTCCCAGGTTAGAATCTCTCTTGTCTCGTAAGAGGGCTGAGGGTGTAAGCAGGATTGAAAGAGGGGACACAATAAGGAGGAAAGCTGTTTTCTACTGACCATCCCGTTCCCGCACTTCGTCCCATTGAGGATCATCCCTGGGTCTGCTTCTCCATTTCGAGGGAAACTTGCTTTGCAGGACTCAAAAGTCACCAGGCTCCCATCCCGGGGCATCTCATTCCCCCCAGCACAGAACAGCTTCCCACACATTATATCTCTGGAAGGAGAACAAGAGCCGCTATGGAACAAGGGCACGGCACAGCGGAACTGTTGGAGCTGGTCTCTCCCCCAGCCTGAATTTGTTGTGCGCAGGGACTCCTAACAAAGGGATTTTGGTTTCTGGTGTTCCCAGGTTGGTTTGTGAGCAGAAGGTGGCAGGTCCCTAATTCCTCTGGAGCTTATGAGGGAGCCCAAAACGGGTTGCAGAAGTGAGCATTTAACTGTCCTCAGCTTGGGAGGTTCACCTGAGGTTCAAGTTAGGGTCCAGAAATCCCTTCCCTCAACTGCACACGCACGTAGGCTTGCACATCTGTATCTGTATGTACACATCCATATAAGATACATCCATATAGGAAACACGTACATAAGAGGTCTATCTTTTTTTCAGGCTGATCTCATGATTTGGAAACCAGTTTTCATAGAATTTTCTTTGCCACATCATTCAAACTGACCCAGAAGGGATACACGGACATTGGTGCAGTCTAAAACAGCACATTCTTTGCTTCCATCCCTTAACCAGAATAGGAGCGGTCTCTTCCCGGATCCCAGCAGATTCCAGAACACAGTGCTTACTTTTTTTCACACGGGACGTGGCTTCCTTTTTCTTTCCTGCAGTACCCATAGTATACCCCTTTCTCGTTCATCCGGTAACAGGAGGCTGCGCCTTCGGTGGCCTCTGTGATAGGGGAAAATTCGGTGGGGTTAACGTGGGTTCTCTGCCTGTGAGACCTCCCAGCAGTCAGTTTCCTTTACCCAGGTAGGAAATAGCCTTTCCCAGTGAAGTTATCCATGGGTCTAATGACCCTCTGGCCCTTTGTGCAGTAATTCTGCAGTGTTGCTGTGTGCACCAAGCAGAACCTGTCCCGTGTGTTCTCCCTGTGGACCAACAGACCTCTCCTAAGAGAAGGGACGTAGTGAGGACTGGAGATGGTTTAGGACTGGAGATGGTTTAGGACTGGGAAGGGGATAAGCCACCACATGCCTTCAGAACCATCAAGGCATGCCGAATTCGGAGTTTAATTTAAAATACAGACAGTTCCTCTTCCTAACAAGCAAAGAGCCAGCTCCATTCCAAAGTCCTCTTAAAAGCACTGTGTGAAAGAGGAATACACATCCCACTTCCCATTTCTCTAGAAATAGTTGGCATTGGATGCTCTGCACTTCTGCTCAGGGATTATAACCACTTAGGATTGCGTATAGAAGTAACAACTGAGTAGATGCTACAAACTAGAAATTATATACACTATATAAAGCAGAAGTAGCGTGTCTGCTCTATATAAAGCATAAAGATACGCTGTTCCTGCTTTGCAAGAGGCCTTTGATTCGCCTGCAAACAAAGCCTTTCCCTTTGTCTCTCCGTTGACCTATGCAGCCTGATTTTCCCAGTCCCAGGTTGTACTCACGTGCTCCAAAAGCAGCTTTGCACTGGTTTTCCCTGGTGGGACAGTGTCCCATGTAGCAGTAGCCGTCGCCGTAGTTGCAGGGATGCCCGTTCACGCGGAATCGATCCGCTGGGCAGTGTTCAGAGAAGCCAGTGCACATCTCAGCCAGGTCACAGTCGTGCTTAACTGCCCTGCAGATAGCTCCTGATGGCTTGTACTGCAATGAGGGGGAGGCAGTGCCACACTTGAGCACAGGCTCCTCCATGCTGTTTACAGAGCACACTGAACCAGAGGTTAAAGTAGGAGAGATAAATCTCAGCCTCCCTGCACAAGGTGCATGAGGAGCCAGATTTGAGTCTCATTTAAACCCAAGGGTTTTGCCTGGTTGTGGGCCAGCTTCTCCTTCCAGGAGAAGCTAAGTAATCAAACCTCTCCCTTCTCCAGGACGTTGGAAGATGGAGTGAATTGGTAGCTGTGGTGTGGTTTGGGATGGGCAAAGCGCTCTTTGATTACAGTGATCACAATTAGAGGGGATTGGCTCTTTTGAGGGGTGCATCACTGCTTTCTCATGGGGGGGGGAAACCTCCGTACCCTTGAAAATGTGGGAGCTGGAGGTGGGAAGGAATCTCACCTGGCAGTTTTCACAGCATTCTCCATGTGCACACGTGGAACCTGCAGTCAGTTTGCACGATTCAGGCTCGCAGCACTCATTTGTGCACTCCTGTGACAGAATCAGCAGTCAGAGCTCTGCGCTTCAGGGTTGGGTCCTCTCTGCACTGCATTCCCAATGGCCCAACCTGTACTTGGTTACTGAAGGAGGCAGGGATCCATTGGACTTGCAGTTGGCTTTCCTGGGAACCATGCTCCCTGGAAGCCAGGCCAGCCGCTGTGGGTGAGCACATGAAGGATACCAAGGGTGCTGGATTGTGCTAGTGCACATGGAAGCAGTGCAGGGAACTTGCTTATTCGCACCCAGGCAGTTTCATACGTGTGGCTTTTCCTCACCCTCAGTTCCTCTGTTATAGAATCGTGTAGGTTGGAAAAGACCTTTGAGATCCTTGAGTTAACCCAGCACTGCCAAGCACCACATCCCCAGGTCTTAGGGATGGTGGCTCCATCACTGCCCTGGGCAGCCTGTTCCAATGCCTGACAGCGCTTGTGGTGAAGAGGTTTTCCTTAATATCCAGTCTAAACCTCCTGTGGTGCAACTTGAGGCCATTTACACAACGCAGCACAAGAAACCACGCTGTCGTCTTTCCCACTGCTCGGCACGCACTGCATAGGGGTGGCTGCATTGCACATCAGCAATTTGATGCTCACAGTTTCTACCACATTTCAGCCAGCTTTGAGCTGGCTGCTTGAGAAACTACTGGAAACCAGCTCCTAAACAGCCTGAGTAAGGCTCTTCACCCCTTCCAAGCATTGTTTTATCCCCATTTATGCAGATACCTCAGGAGTTCCACAGTCGCATTCCTCTCCTTTCTCCACAAAGCCATTCCCACAGGATGGAGGTGCTACGATGCTGGTTTTATCTGGGATGTTAGTTAGGCATTTGGGCATGTCACTCAGCATGTATTTCTCAAAACTCTGGAGGCTGCAAGAGCTGAATTTCTTGGGGATGATGGAGCTGTATTGAGAAAGCAGAAGGGTTTGTGTTAGGGTGGGTGTAGGCAAGGAGAAGCAATAGTCTTTACAAGAGAAACTCAACAAGTGACCATCCCCATTGAGTACAACTATTTATATTTATATTTATATTTATATTTATATTTATATTTATATTTATATGTGTGTGTGTATTGATAAGTACAGTGGCTACCTCCTATGGGGAAAGAAAAGTGGAAACAAGCAGATCAGAAATAGTTAATGTACTGTATGTTATAATAGCTATATAATAGTTATATATATAATATACATATATAATACACATATATT
>JAVHNF010057968.1:13855-25502 GCA_034783455.1 Micropsitta finschii
CAACGGTCACATTCAACCTTTTAAAATTCTATAGGCATTAGCTGCGATGACTGAAAAAAGATGGAAAGAAAGTGTGTTAACTTCAGTCCTCACTCGGCTGTGCAGCAGATGACTCAAATAGGTCTATCTACATACAATATCAAAGTAAAGGCTATACACATCTTCAACTGTATTAGCGAAGCAATTGTATAATTAGGACTTACGTTGTTCTACATCTACATCTACCAGTTTCATTAACCAGACTAAGGGCTTATAGTCTTGACTTGCTATACAGTCCAAGACTGTAAAGAATTTAAGCCTGTAGTTAGTTAAAGCAGTGGTTTTATTCAAGTCATTAGGGTGTTTAATATGTTAAAAAAATACTTGCCTGCTTTGCTGAGTTCTGATTAATATAAGTACCTACCAGGATCAAGCTCTGTTTGTTCACTTTTACAGTAACATTTAATTTTACAACTCCTGATTGTTTATGTGCCTGTGCTCCAAATGAGATTTGATAATCTTAAATGACTGTGTACTGTTTGTGCTTGTAACAAAAAGGCTCTTAAGTCACTCAGGTCCTAATATGATCTAAGCGGCTTCATTGCTAGAGAACTTACTGAGGCAACTTGGTGGAGTAAGAGCTTCTCTGATGCCTGGCTCATTTTCATGACCATTTTCTTATCATGAAGTCAAATATTGGGACAGATAAGCCTGTCTGATGGGCAAGAGCTGGGCTCCCTGTTTATTATTAGGGCTGATTAATGCTCCCTTGTCTTTGAAAATTGGATATAATTTAGGTGTCAGCCTGAAGTTTTACATGGTGTGTGCCTCACCTTTTCCAGCTCCCAAAGGGAGGTAGCAATTTAACTCATTAGCAAATATTGTGTGAAAAATAAAATACATTTTTTAAACACGTGAAAAAAAGCCATGAGAAAAGGAGGTGTCTGAAGCCTTGCCCAGCACCTCAGTCCCTTGGCTGTGAAGCTGCACTCCAGCTCAGGGCTGTGGCCCCAATCCTGGCTGTGCAGGGGACATGGCTGTGCACAGCCATCCCAGCAGCCCTTCTCTTGCCATTCCCTGACTATAGCTATTGTTGCTCTCAGGATAAATCCTCCCTGCTCTTGTGGAGTTACAGATCCCACGGGGCTTGTCAGGACAAGCACATGCTCATCCGAGGCTTTGCAGGGTTTTGCTCCCGGTGGCTGGGACCCAGCATACAAGGAGTCTGAAATGGGCAGTGGGGAAATGAAGCTGACCAAAGAAACAGTCTGGAGCTGACAAAATGCTGCCTGGCTTCCTTCTAAGCACAAACAGCAAATATCAGAGAGGAAATTTTCCCCGTGGAAAATAAATGTAATGTTCTAATACTTGTAGCACTCTGTTTCAGGTAAACTGCAGAGACCCTTTGCTCTCACAGCTCTTGCCCTTGCACAGGCTGCTCTGCGACTTAAGCAAAGGTCTTCAAGTACAGGGAGTGTTTATAACGCATATAAAATCACCTTCTGTCATTTCATTAAAGGTGATTACTGTGAGCAGGAACAGCAGCAGACGTGACCACAACTGCTGGGGCACAGCAATTAAGGGACACTTTTTGTATAAGCACAGGAAAACAATTACAGAAATTCCCATCTTATTTTTAAACACAAATAAAACCGAATCAGTGTTGCAACCACATGAAATCCCTCTGAACTTCAGCTACTAGGCATGCATAATTAATTTCCTTATGTCTGTTTTTGCGTTTTTAGAATGAAGAAATAATAAGAGACCATTGTCATAATAAAAATGAAATTCCTATAATACATATAATATACAATATGATTCATGCTGTCCTTTCCTCACTGAGAAATAAGTATAAATAGCTTCACGTAGGGCTTTATTCAGCAAATGTTTGAGAATTCAAATAACTCATCAGTTGATTGTTCAGATGCTCAGGCATTTCATTGAAAAGGCTTTAATGACAAGACCATTACTCTTGTCTAGTATATCATACTGATAAATATGAGATCATAAGTATACTCCAAAACTGTCATGAAGGCTTTTAAGAAATAGTATAAATTATATGTGATCCTTAGAGTGTATTTGTTCTGTATGACTTGTGTTGGGTTATGAGGAATGGAGATTTTTAAGAGAACTGGTACATTCCTTTATAATTCATGAAGAAGGCTTGCCTCTGCGTTAGCAGCAGCACACTTGTAAACAAACCTTGTTCCTGTAAATACAGAGAGAGGCAAAGCAGGTTGTAGAGTTAGTAATTACCATCCCTCTCTTAACATATGTGATTTCATATACATTGAAAACACTTCAGCTTGACTCAGGAGGAGGACATTTAATTAAACCTGCCTGCCTGTGGGAGGTTTTCTGCTCTCCCATTAAAATGATTGTTTTCTTGGCAATGTCCAGCAGTCTGCCAGTCTAATTGCTATGATGTGGAACGTAATCTCAGGCGCGCTTGGCATGGTAGTTACAGACCTGCCTTGGAGGCCAGATCTCTGGAGCAAGGCACAGAAAACAAAGCACAGGCTTACGTGTACTGGATGTTTGCTTGCTGGAGGTAGGGCAGCAGTCCTCGGGATGTGTTCTGCGGTACTCGCACGTCGGTGACAGTACCTTCAACGATGTGGAAGGGGCTGCTGGGCTGCCACAAGTCCACCTATAGTGCAGGAACCAACCTGTAATTCATATGCATTCAGTGTAGGTGGGGAAATCCAGGAGATGGCACGCTTGAAGCTTTGCAGGCAAACACTCTGGGCATAGTACAGACAATAGAACTGGATTGGCTGGTCCAGCTCAACATCTATGCTAACGGAGCAGATTTTGGGAAATGACTGCATACAGTTCACCACAACTCTCATAGGAGATTTGTCAATGGGAAGAGAGAACATTCTCAGGAATGTGCCTCCTCAGACAGCTTGAAACAAAAGCTTCCTCCAGCTTCATGCTTCTCCTCAAACACTATACATTTCCTATGTATTAGCTTGTATGGATCCCATGTGTCTTTATTTCACAAGCTATTTTCTATGTTCAACAGGGCAGTAAAAGAAAAGAACACCAAAGGGAGGTAGAAAGTGTAGCATACATCAGTGCTGTTTGCAAGGCCTGCCTAAATTTTATTCTTGATAATAAGGAGATCAGAGGTAAGTAATAGAAGGGCACCAGTACTATGAAGGAAGCAGTGATCTACACAATAATTTTACATGAAACGTCAAAATAACAGGATTAAGATAATAAAATTATTATAATCTTGTAAAAAACTACTGAATGATACCACAATTATTAATGTGCTGTCTATATCCGTGCATACCTAAGGGATGCTTCTTGTCCATTTTTACCTTCTTTTGTTGTCAAATTTGACATACACTTGGAGTTTTTAGCCCCAAATATGAATTTTCAAGAAATTAAGAAAGTTTGCAAACAGGGACTTGAAAATCTGTGTTCTGTACCCTGTAGACAGACACTGTTGTACTGCTCAGCTGTACCAACAACAAACGCACGTCGTGATCAACACAGGTGAGAACAGTTCATCCTTAGTCAGTGTGAGGGAGGGGGGAGAACGCAAGTTAACAAACCTCTTCCCAGAGCTGCTGGATAGTCTCAGGGGACAATGGGAACAAGTCTCAGCAACAACCTCTGTGCCGATGTGACAAATACGCATGTCAAGATCCACAGACCTTAAAAATGTGTAAGTTTGTAAGTTTGTGAGCTGAATACAAAGAGGGGAGTTGAGAGGAACTACCATGTCCTCATAGTTCTTACAGAGAATTTAAAAAAGAATTAATACTTGATAAACATCTTTTGAAGGTTACTGCAGTCAGCTGTGCTAGGCTGCATTGATGAAAGTCATGGATACAGCTCATGAATGTCCCTTCCTTCCTTGCTTTCCAGATTTCTGAAGAGGTTTGTATCATCTATATCTTAACAGCTTCTGACTTCTTCTTTGCCCTACAAGCTATTTCGAAAATATCTAATGCATTGTGCCTGATCTTGCTATGAACCTCATTTGAAGAGAGTACAATCTTGCAGCAGGGGTTTAATTCCCACTATTCCTCAAACCGCCCTGAATAATAATATTCTGATTGCCAAGAAAACATGAGGCTGAACTTGAAGCAGTGGTCACTTCAGTCCAGTTAATCCAATCAAATGCCTGCTACTTTGGAAGGCCAAAAGCCCTGAAATGCAGGGGCAGCTTCTTCCTGCCAAAAGCCCTCTTTGTTTCATGCTGCCACAGTATGGTCTGTGGATCCGTGTGATAGTGGTGGGTGGGCGCAGCGTCTTTTGAAGTCCAACACTAGGACTGGCAAAGTTCACAAGGCTTGTGAAGCTGACACGAGGTATGACAGATGGTCAGTAGAAACTGAACTCATGATATAATGGTGCTAAATGCTGCATATAAATATTCTCTCACTGTGCTAACACCTTATGTTTGTTTGTTAGTCTATCTTCTGTGTTTTGAATAGAGTCACCCAGTAACAGTCCCCTCTAATTCAACATGGATGATTTTACACATGGTGAATTAGAAATGTGTATTTGACTTCCAAGATTTATTCCTAAAATACACATCACAGAGGGTATATTTGTTGCTCAAGGAGTAACAGCGTGTCAATCAGCTGAGCTTGAGCCACCTTTATAAAAATAACAACAAATTGTTGTACACAAGCTAAGAGCAACTGAAGTGTTTCCTGGGCAATGGCAATATCTTATCACACAAAATTGAAAATAGAAGTTACAAAAAATGAAAAAAAAAAAATAAAAAAAATAGTGGCTGAGATACAGCTGAAACTTATCTTTATTCTTGAGAGCTATTCAGAGTTAATGTTGGGAAATTGGAGGGGGTAAACCAACAAATATTCACTCTATTGGTCACAAGATCACAAGCTCTTTCATTTCTGCCGTATTATAACTGCCCCTCACATTACTGTCTGCAAGAGAATACCAAAAGCAGTAGAAATCTTCTTTTAACTTGTAATGAAGTCAGCAGTCTATTGCACACTGCTATTGTCTGTTGGTGAAAATGCAATATTTTACTCCTGGCATTGTCCTGGAAGTGAGACAAAAAAAAATTCCCATTTTTAGAATGCAAATTGCTCCTCTTCAGCTCAGTTTCCTATTTGGGTAATTTGGTTTTATTTGACTCTCACTTCTTATCCTCTACAATGTAAACGAAGCATTCAGTACTCATCTGGCAGATGTTACCTGGGCTATCTAGAGCACCACTTCATTGGCTGACTTAATTTTGCTCTATAAAGCATATAACAAGAAACACATTTCTCCAGCAGACATGTTATTTATATTGCAGCTTTCAGCTTCTTCTTGGCATGACATAGAGACAGCGCATGAAAACTGAAAAATGGAAGATGGATTTCAGAGCAGGCATGTTGGGACTGAGCAAGTCCAACTATCCTTTACTCACTGTCAGCTTTAGGAGACTTCATCACTCCATATCCCATAGGTACTGAGGGTTCCATTGGGGTCATCACTCTTCTTTCAGCTTTATTCCTATGGCATTTCTATCTTGTGCTCCACTGGCTAGCGACTGGTAGTGATATGAATTGTTCTCCTATCCTCTTTACGATGGGGTGCTGTTATCGCCACACATTACACATTAGTTGCTACATAGCAGTATGGATGGTGTACCAGTCAGAGCCAAACAACATTATGTTCTTGTGTGGGTGGTGGGATTTGCTAGGTGGGGGGAAGATTCTCCAACTACGAAAGGAACAGATGCAGAAATCCTACAGAACCCCCATAACACACAGACAAATATTTAAACCTTAGAATTTCACCTGGTATCTTAAGGCTAGAGGGGAAGCTATACTTTAAAGCATGTCTGCAAACCTAAGTATATTTATCTCCCTTTCAGAACTCTCTCCTTTGCATGTATTTTCTTATCTGTTAGGAAGCAGGTTGCCCTTAGAGGGTCTTGGGCTGTTTTAAGCCTCTGGACAATAATCAAAGGTCCAGGCAGGATTTTTTCAGCAGGCTCACACTTGGGATCTGGCAACCAATTACTTGGTGCCTGCTGCTGTGCTTTGGTGTGACTCCAGGTACCGGTTCTCAGGGACAGTGCTGGATATGCAGATGCCCAGCGAATGCTCTTTCCCAGAATCTTACTGGAGGCGTGAGAATCTTGACTTGCTTTCTATAAGAAGAAATTGTATGTAAAAGCATACAGACAGATCCCTTTTCCTAGAGGAGTTAAGCACATTATTGCTTTATTTAACAAAAAGGTATAATTAATAATTGTGACTACATCATAAGCATTCTTTTTTAACTGTACATTCTTTTTTTCAACCTCACTTAGCCCATAGAAGTCCCTGGGATTCAACCTATGCTTGGGAAAGCAAACCCAAAGGACTGTTCTCCTTGTAGGCAGTTTCTTTTTAAACTGAGGTGTTAAAGGCAGCTCGAGAATATGAATGTATCAGCTCTTACCTGGACACCTTCCAAGCTACAGAAACCCCGAGCTCATTAGTCATGTCTCAAGCTTTTGGTCAGTATGGTGATGAAATGTCAGCACAGGGCAAAGGGACAAATATTTAAAAAGATTCTGGTGCTCAGCTAAGAGAATTCAGAATTTCTTCCTAAATTAAAAGTGATGCAGATAATTTTGCAAGAATACAAACATTTCATTGCTAAAAGCCTACATATCACAAACGGTGTACACAAAGCTCTGTTGCCTTGCCAAGACAGAAACCAGACCAGGGAGTGATTTTCTTCACTAGTTCCAAATTTTCCTCCAGTTTGTTCTGTGCCTGCGGAAAGAGATCCTGGGAAGAAAGAGGTCTCCTTGTTTTTTTCCCAAGGAATACATCCATGGCTGCATAAATCCCATAGTCCTTTTTTTTTTATTTAAATCACTGAAGGAAATCCCTGGTTTTTTTAGACCACTGGGCTTAGCCTGGCTCATACTTTGTAATTAAAGCCATTTTCTTGGGCAGTAGCCTCCAGTTGTTGCTCACTACTCTTTTGTAAACAGGTGTTTAATTTCTTCTTCCATTTAGCCTGAAAGGAAGATGCTTAGCCCTCTCATCAGGTCTGTGATCATGTATCAATCAAAAGAGATGACTGATGCCTGTCATTGAAAATAACTAGAATAACTCTGCCATGATTTACATTCAGTATCTGGACAAAATTGTTTATATGATTTATCTGTGTTATAGCCCATGAAGACAGCAATTTCATTATGCTTTACTACCTGGCAGTTTCAGTTTTTATACTTACTGAGTTGTATACAGCAATACATGCACCGAAGCTGGCCTTGTCCTTAACATCACTGTGAACAGATTTCTTTGAGAAATTCTGTCAGCTATAAAGTTCAGAATATAATTATTGTTATGATGCTATCAGTTGAAATGGCTTGGCATTTCTGTGGGTCCTGTAAAAGGGAATGCACAGTCAGTAATGTAGGCAGTAGTCCTTTTTGCTCATGCACTCTATCAGCATGTCATAGGCTCTCTCAGGATGTCATAGGCTCTCTCAGGATATATGGGTTTTCCATTTACATCCGTATGCTTGTGTATAAACACATAAACACCCTAAGCATAACATTAGATATGTTTTCAGTCAGAAATCTGATAATACAAGGTAGAGAGCAGGAGAAGCAGAAACTGCTGTACTCTCACTGATATGAGAGTTCTGACTATAGAAGGCTTCATCACATTATATACAAGAAACATCCCTCATATGCACATATATAGCGTGCAACAGAATTTCAGGGTTCAGTTGGTACATTTGCAAAGAAAAGAATGAAGGAGGAATGATTCCTGTTGACTCTGACACTGGTGGATAGTTATAGCTGTGATGTAGTTTACCTGGAAAGTGTAGAATGGCTCCCCTCTTAATGTCTTCACTCTTGCAAATGTTTTTAGGATCAGGACTGCTTTCATCCTCACTTGCTCCTGCCCATTAAGTTCCTTAATTGGCAATCCTGACTGCAAATCTCCTTCAGCTGCCCTTTATGTGCAGCAGCATGGTCCAGTGGCAATTAAGTGTGGGATTCCCTGTGCTTTCTAGAAGGACTTACAAGGTAGTCCTAGTTGCTGGTGCAAAGTAATTTAAGTTTCTGATTGAGCACACTAGACATTTAATTGGCTCTAACTTTTCAGTATTTATTTGCTTTTCAGTGGGCTGGTAAGAATAATTGTTCCAATAAATCAAGATTGATTCATAGGATTGCAGCAGCCATAACACTGGCAGGAACAGAATGCGAACAATGCACAGCTTGAAGTTTTGAGTTTTGCAGATCTTTGTGGAACTATAACACAATAATGGTCTTGCCACTCTGCTTACACTGGTATAATTTTGCACAGGGCTCTATACTGCAGGAAAGAAGTCATAGGCTATCCTCAAGAGAGTCGCTGAGGAAAAACGCATACACTATTATGCGGTAATTGAACATCCGTTCTTACAAACACAGATGCCACTGGGCTAAGTATATTTGACAGACATGAAACAGTCTTCAACAGACTCATTAAGAAGACCCAACCAAACCCCTATTTTGTTTCTTATTAAACTATTTATGGCTTGGTTCATTTTGTAGTTGTTGCTGCACTGCACGAGAAATGGAATAGTAATCCCTGGGTCTAATCCTGCTCCCACTCGGACTGTGCTGATGACTTTGTTAAACTCAGGCTTCCTCGCCAGTAAAAGAGGAATCAGATTCTTCCCATTCCAGAAAGTTCAGTTTTTCTGTGTCTTGTGAGAACAATACACTGACTACATGGGCTCTCCTGTTCTATCTTGCATCTTCTTACTCAAGTTTTCCTGCAACATTTTCCTTCTGAGACTGGCAAGCGGTTTACAGATGCATATTTTGATATACTTATGAATAACCTCTGTTGTCACCGATGTTCCCTGTATACCTGAAATATTATAAGCATATCTGACTGGAACCCTAACTATGAATTAGGCTAAAATCTGGACTGGTGACTAAAGCATCTGACTATATAGATATATTTGCTGTATGTGTAAAGTAAAATACACGTAGTCCTGGCTACTGAGCTAATTCTTTCCTTCTGTAAAGTAAGAATAGTTCCATTTGAGCTGAGAGGCTTTCTTACTGCATTTTCAGACGTGCTTTTGTTCTCTGAAGCCTTTTTTCAGCATTTGCCTATGGAGCTGTAAACTGTCAGATTTATAGCCAAGTGATTCTTTTCCCCTATGAGATATTTTTCTGATTCCCTGAACTGCAATGACAGGATCAGTTCAGGGATTACAATGGATAAGCAGCTGCTGTAAGGGCTAGAAAACAAACAAAAGGGAATGGACTTGTGGCTTCAAGGCCTGCTAGGCTGGCTCCTCACAAAGTTAAAGAAGTGCCTGGCTGTACCCAGGAATTTCTTTTGTAAAAGCTACTGAAGAATGAGTGGTGTAACTCTATTATGCCAGGAATGTTCACAGAGCAGTAGCTTCTTTGCTACCTATACAAACAGCCTCGATTTCAGTCAGGCATATGTGATAAAAAGTGCTTGTAGATCGCCGGTGAAGTAGAAGTTATCAGTCAAGGCTCAAATGAAGTAGTGCTTCAAAAATAACGCTTACAAAGGAGAATTCCAGAGCAGATAAACAGAATCTGCCAGGTCTGAGGACCTGATCAAATCCTGGTTTCATTGCAAAGCACTTGGGAATGTGACATTTGTTTCTGTCAGTCAGGTCCAACAGAATTAAAACCATGGAAGGGCTCATAAATCAGCAACAGGCTCCTCAAATTGTCTTCTAAACAAAAATGTGTAGCAGACAATAGCTAATCATTGGAGAGGTGTATGAAGCACAGGGACAATGCATGGGCAAGAGGAGCCCGAGGGACAGAGAACGGGCAGTTCTGCAGTACTCAGTGCATTGTGCTACTATCATGCTGAATATTTCTTTTGCTTGTTGATTAGTGTAATCATTTGCCTGCAAAAATATATTTCTGGTCTTCAACATGGTCAAGAACAAAGATTTGTAATGTATCTAGCAAAAGAGATAGTATTTATAAGACCAAAGGACTGCAGCAGAACATCTAAAATTTAAGATCAGCGGCTGTAATTGTGTTAGAGCAGCAGCCAGTCCAAAAACTGTGACAGTGATCTATAGCTAGGAAAACAAATAACTCCATGAGTTTGTACTTGAATTGCTAAAGAATTTGCTGCATTTTAGTCTATCACAACCACATGAAAATGTTCCTTAACACTGCTATGCAAAATACTTGTATTCTTACATGAAAGTTGGAGGAGGAGCTCCACCATCATTCACCCATGTCATACTCACACATATCTGCTCTAGTGGTCTTTGGCACAGGGACTGTGGAAAAGGTGTTCAAGGTTCTGGGGTGGTTTGCTGAGCACAGTTACCAGGCTTTTGTTTTTCTTCCCCACAGAAACAGAAAGAAACTTGATGTAGGAACTGATGGCACCTCCAGGTGCTACTACCTTTGTCGCTTGGTGAAAACTGATAACTGGCATGTCCTGCCTCAAAAACAGCATGGTGCTCTCTTCCATGCCTGTCTCATTTCTTACTACCTCAGACACCCCTACTGCCCTAAGAAGTAGTTCCATACATGACAGTGCACAATGCATAGGAGCTTTCAAGCCCCTGCTCTTCCTGACTGGAAGCAGAGCGGTTGTTGCCAGAGCTAACTGCAGCTGCTTTGCAGGCTGGGATGGTGGTCCATCAGACTCAGTACATTTAGGCTTTTTGCTTCATTACTGTGGATGAGTTTACTGGTTGAATACATGCAAGTTTAAGCAGCATTTCAGAACTCATAGCAGACAAGTTTTATCTGTAGGGCTGCCTATTTTCACTGCTATTGCAGGTCTACATGTTGTGTCCACCTCAACAGGGAATAAAAGCAATATTTTGTCACCTACAAGTTAACAGAACCAGCCGATGAAGGAATCAATTTATAATAATGATTAATAACAAAGCACTGTGGGCAATGGAGCTACAGACCAGAACTAATTTGCGGAAATTACTCAGCAAGTGATTATGACTAATGTGATTTGCCTTTGGGCAATTCAAGAACCAAAAGTTAAATGTGTGGAATGAAACATTCATTATCCATTATTCACTCAGTATAGGCACTGGCATTTGTACTGTAGCAGAGCCTATACACTTCAGGCAGGTTTCAGGGGTTTACTACACTGAACATTACGTGAAAAAAGGTGACGCAAAAATCCTCCTAAGTAGCTCCAGATGCTAAATTTAAAAAGTCTAAAGGGATTGCACCTTCTGTAAAAGTGTATGAGTTAACATTACAGCTCAGGTATTGGTAGAAGAGCAGTCCTGTTTGAGATGAAAAGGTTTCCATGTGGATGAAAGCCTCTGAGTAGTCATCCAGCTTTTTCCATGAGTTTTGTTGCTTATGCTGTGGCTAGACTGCTATTGCTGCCCAAGTTAATTACTGAAGGCATATTCTAAGATACTTCAAACACATCAGGACATACATCCACTTCCAAGATGATCCTTCAAGGATGTCTCAAGTGTAGGTTTCTGTAAATGCTCATTCAAGAAAGGACTCATTTTGTGTCTGATCCTCTTCCCAAAAGGGATGGACCATATGCAACATGTTAAATTCTATGGCATTGGCATTATAGTGGACGAAGGCAAAACTCTCCTCACTTCTTTCCCCACTGCCCTTGTGTTTCTTTCAGAAAGAAAGCAGCTAGAGCAGACTGTGAATGACAAAGTCTAC
>JAVHNF010057968.1:25846-36302 GCA_034783455.1 Micropsitta finschii
CTAACCCAGTTTTGCCACTTTCTAACCAGCTGTATGGAAAACTTTGTCCGTTTCTAACCCATTTTGGCACATCTCTAAATGGTTTAAGCTTTTTTTTTTTTCATTTGTTACCCATATTTGGCCATTTCTAACCCATTTCTGCACAGCTCTATCCCATTTTAAACCCATTTCTGCACAGCTCTATCCCATTTTAACCATTTATGCAGAATCTACTTCATGTTTGCACTTTCCTGGGAATTTAGTCAAAACATTTAAGTTATGCATGGATCACACTAGAGCAAACCCATGCTTGACTTTTGCACTGCAATACCTGTGTTTCTATGGGTTGACTAATGGAGACTCATCCTGACATTGCTAGACAGTGTAACTTTTGGCACTTTTGAAAGATACCTTATCTCTGATAGACCAGCTTGTCAGAATAGATAAATGTATGTCTGAATTTAAACCCAAGTGCAGGTATCCTTCTCATTTTGAGAACAAAAGTGATGCAACTTTTATTTTCACTGGCTTTTCTTGTTCTTCTAGTACTGACAATGGTGGAGAATGCTGTCAGGCTATATAATAACTCAGGTTGAAGTTTTCAAATGACTTTAAATAAAACACTAACATTCTTCAATAGACCAACTACTTGCAGTTAATCCCAAAATACTTTCTCTGTAAAAAAAAGTGAAATTGGTGCTATTTGATGGTTATTAAGGTACAAAACTGCTGTGTCTTGGAAGGATCCTAGTTCCAGCTTTATTTTTCCCTCGAGGAACAGCGCATGTGAGTGATATGACAGGTTGGTATTAATTTACTGCTCAAACCAAAATGGATTCAAAAGAGATGTGTCTTAAACCAGTTCTGGTTTTCTGATTCTAATATATAAAAATCTGAAGTTCAGTCCTTGTCATTATAATAATCTCTGCATCTCTGTTGACCCCTGTGCTCATATCTCTGTTATTTGTCAGGCATACTGTGTTACAACAGCATAAGGACTATCTCTGAGCTTTGCCTGTAGCTTATTTTGCACTTTTAGATTTTGGGTTTTTTTTTTTTATTCACTGTCTTCTATTTTTTCCTGAGCACATCATCCTCATTGCACTTAAAGACTCATGTTTAAAAAGCTGAATATAAGTCCTCGGTCAGTTCAGTTTGCAACTCTGGAAGCCTGGGAATTGGGGAAAGACTTGGGAGACTGACAAGAAGACTTAAAAAATTGAAGTACTCTAACTACATGGTTTTTCATGTGAACTGATGACTTGCAGCTGCTACTGATTGTTGCTGGTGTTGTGAGTACTTGGCACTTCTAATAAGTGTCATTGTTGATCTAATCCTTCATAAGTGAATAATTTTAGATTTTTTGGGGGACAGGTAAGATAATGATAAATAATGTTAAACATTTCCATTCTATGTTAGCCCTCCAGATGTCTCTCTCTCTGACCCAATGTAGATGGAAGAGCTCCAAGACCCAAAATGCAGCTAAATCCTTCCTGTTTTCATGCAACTGGGTGTCAGTACCCTTTCTCTTTTTTGAATCTTCCTTTCAACTTCCTCATCTTGCTACCTCCTCAGAATCAATCACTTTCTAATGAGCTAGTCAGATTCCAATGCAGTTTGCCAAAATTTTATTATCCTGCTCTCAGTTATAACATGCAATTATTTATTCAAGTTTCTACTGCTCCCACTTTGACGGAATTGGGTGAAGGAATCTCTTTCTGGGAGCCTAAGGGAGCTCTGTAATGAGAAACAGTTGCAGGAAGGTGAGTAACCCTTTTGCTTTGCAGAGTTTGCAATATGAGGAGAAAGGAAAAAGCACATGTGGTCCCTCTTTATGTTCCAGCATCAGGGAGAAGAAATTAATGCAAATACCAGCTTCCACATGTATTTCTAGGGCTTATGGATAGATTTTTATTTTTGTTTCCTAATTGGGAGTAAACCAATTATCCTTTTTGGGGTATTACAGTAACATTCACAGTTGAGGGCCAGGCCCTTAGTAAGCACTGCAGAAACAAATATAAGACAATATTCTCTAAGAGAGTTGTGTCTTACAGTAGGAAGTGCTGTAATACATAGCACTGCAACACTGCCTCTGTTGAACATTAAAATTCCTCATGCAATGTGCACTGGTTGGATGTCTTGAGAATAGGATTTACAAAAGACAGCATCTTGAGTAGGGAACTCACTGAACTTCATTAAGAAGCACAGAGGTGATGAAGACAGCCTTAGCTGTCCTACTTAAAGCTAGTAAGGCATCCATGTCTTGACTCCATTAAGCCTTCTCCTGGGCTGAGGTACCTCAGGTAGCTCTGTCCACTTCCTTAAAAAATGGTAGCAAGAAGGCTTTGTCATAACTGAAAGATGGAATGCTTTTCATGCGGTGTGAGAGCTCTTCCAAGATCTTCAGTTTGTTTGATTTGATATGTGGACTGAGATTTGATTTACTTTTATCCTAGATGTTAACTGTTAGACTAGAAAATTATACACACCTTCATTCTTTGCCTCAGTGAGAACACAGTCATTTACATGAGGTTTCAACAATGAAGACAGAGATACATCACAGGCTGCCTAATATTTTGCTGGCCTTGAAGACAGTGAGCAGTCCAGAGTAATTTTTGCACATGCTCCCAGCACTTTGGTACTACTGGTGTTCTTCTGTGACCCAAAAATGCATGTCACAGAACTGCCAAAATTACCATGTTGCTTTGTCTATGTCCATAGAATTCTTTCAGCCAGACAAATGAAGATTTGACTTTGCTGTGCCAAATGACTTTAGCTTGTGTCCGTGCTGCCTGTAAGGCTGCCCATCAAACTCATTTACCTTCACAGGTGCAGGGAAAAGTCAACTGTTGCCCATCGGGCTCAAGAAGACTATGAACTAACACAGGGGAAAAGGCAGAGCCTGAGACTTGTGTTCAGTTCCTGGCACAAACTCGACATAGTCATCAAGCTGTTACTTCCCTGGATTTGCTCCGGCTGGGCTGTATTTTGGAGATTATTAATGAGGCTTGTACCTCCCCCAGTGCCTGAGGGCAGAGCATGTGCATGGTGTGGTCCTTCCCATGCTGTCGCAGGAGCCAGAGACATGTATTACAGGTACTCCCCATCCTCCTCTGACATAATGGGCCACATGCTGTGGAAAGGCTGCCT
This sequence comes from Micropsitta finschii, assembly GCA_034783455.1. NCBI lineage: Eukaryota > Metazoa > Chordata > Aves > Psittaciformes > Psittacidae > Micropsitta > Micropsitta finschii. Next base: position 28,976 of record JAVHNF010057968.1, read on the forward strand.
ATGCCTTCATTAGCTGTGCAGCAAAGTAGCACACTGCAGAGTCCTTTTATGCTTGCTGCTACAGTGGCACCATTGCTTTTTATTTATATCTGCAGGAAAAGGCCAGGGAAGAAAGTTTCTGGCTTGCTAGTGAGACTTGTAGACACTCTTAACTGCCCCTAGAAAATTATTCTACCAGAGAGATTTTAAAACTGAAGCCACTTACTTTTTCCTACTCCCATGTGTGTTCACATCTTGAATTAACTCAGTGTTTTAAATAAAACCATCAGCTAGATAATGAAGCATGCAGCTACGTATGCTAGCAAGAAGTGGAAGAGCAAAAAAAGCAAATTTGTATATATGGCACCTATATTATTTTAAAGCCATAATTGTTTCTTGTTACAACTGTTAGGCATGCTGAATCCAATTCCTATGCCATTTTATTGGTAAATTAAGAATTTAATGGGCAAAGTCTGCTTTTCAGTATATAAAATAGCTTGAAGTAAAGCGCAAAAGAAAGGCATGTCAGTCAATCCATGACAGTCTTCAACAAAGATCAGAAAACAAAGATGAAAATAATGATACTCACCTTAAGCTTGTTAAATGCAGCCCTCAGGATTTGCGTTTCCCTCTTGCTCTCAGGAACAACTCGTATGACTTTATCACTGCCAATAATAGAGCATTGAATTGACACCTTAATGCTCTTCACAGCAATACAATGCAACAATAAATAAATAGGTTCAGATAGATACTGTACTTTTATTCTTTTTCAATATCTGCAAAATGTTGGTTGAACTGGAGCTCTGCTTCTAAAATTGCTCCCTGGTTATGCACTTACATGGAGATGATTTGCTCTTTACAGGTTAGGGTGTCAGCTTGACCCTCTATTTCTGTGTAAATGCTTTTGTTCATTTCTTCTAATATAAAACATTCAGGCTGACATCCTCCATACTGAATGTCTGTCTCAGATCAAAACAATTTTGTTCTTTTCCAAAACAATCTTTTTCTGAGGACAGGTTTAGGTAAGGTACGTTGCTTTTGTATGTTTAAACGTTTAATGGGCTTTGAAGGGCCCACTGTTCTCATGCATTAAAGAGGGGACTTGACTTCAGAAGAGAGGTGACCTTCATATCAGGGACATGCCTTTGGCTTTATCCATTAAAGCTTGCACAAATTTTGTGAAGAAAATAGCTGTTCATACACGCTCAGAAGGTTCTAGATAATAGCAGCTCATTTTATGCACTTTCTTTAGCAGAACTCAATGAACATAACTTTGCAAAGATGACACAAGAAACCAAATAGCTGTCCTTTCAATGACCACCATCCTTGTCATGAACAACGGGAAGCTGGAAACCATAGAAAATATAGGGGGTAATCATGCACCTAAGACATCATCATCATATTCCATACACAAGAGGAATTAAATAAATGTTTGTGGCCAGTGCTAATTCCAGCATTTTCCTACATTCTGAGGTTTTGAATTTGTACTGTTGATAATCACTGCTTCTCCTTTTCCAAGAGATTCCAGAGGTTGTGCATTCTTTATTTCTACAGTTCCATCCGCTAGCCAGAACCCCCCTTAAAAAAATTTCTCTATCTCCAGTTTCCCATTATCTGGTAATTTTGTGCAGTAGAATTTCCTTTGTCAGTAGAAGTTTGTCCCTTAAATGTATTGTGAACTCTCCTACCTTCCTGAAGCTTCTGAGTCTGATCAGAAGATACATGATCAATTAGAAGCGACACTGGTGAGTGTGCATGTGCCAGCCTCACTGTTTTAGGAAGGCTCCCAAGCTGCTGCTGTCCTCAGCAAGCAGGCACCTGCTCTTGCCTTTGCTGTACTGCAGCTACAGCTCTGGTAGGACTGGCTTTTTTTGCAAGAGCCCTTAATATGTACATAGGTAACCACTGAATATTGTCAGTAAGCGGTTCAGAAGAATGCGCTGGTTGTTGGGTTTAGTACTACTAATAAATACTGAATTCTGAAATGGCTTACTCCACCTCTTTTTGGCATTCCTTTTCTCTTCCCCCATTCTTATTTAGTCTTTTCTCTCCTGTCAGCATCTGCTCCACTGGGTTAGCCTTTGGTCCTTCTTTCTGTCTGAGCCCTTCAGTTTTGGTTTTCACCCTTCTTGAGTTTTTCCTGCAGACAGGTCCCAAACCTTAAGACTCCTAAGTCTTCCAACAGCTTCATAGCCTTAAAGTTCTCGGTCCAGTTAGACTCCAGGTTATGGCTGCAATAAAACTGATGTACCCAGAGATGTGGAATTCAGTCCATTCTGCTTGGCCGCTGTTGACATTACTTGACAAATGCCTATGCCTAAGCAGGTAGATTTCTGAAAGCACTCTTGTTAAAATCTGGCAGCTCTAAAATGTTAGGGGAAATTATTATGCTTCCAAGCCAAGTTTAACTTCCTGTATAGAAACTTGGAGAGAAAGGAATAAGCTTCTTGGAGTACTACAACTGCTGCATCTTTATGAGAAAAATAGATGCTTTTAATTTATCATGCATGCAGCAGAAATATTCTGTCCCTTTACTCATTTCTTTCAGAGTATTAAACTGCTGTTAGAAGGAAATGGGTATAAAGAAGCAGTGATTGCCCAGGACATGTGAAGGTGAAGTAACTAATAAAGATTCATTAGACATTTCTGGAATGACTGGGACAATTGACATATGAAAACCAGATTTTAATGAAATAAGTAGTTAAGCATGTGTTATGCAGCTGTAATGGAATTTTGAAGGAACAGATATCACTTAGGTACAATCTTGAATTAATACACATCAGTTCAAAATGTCTTGGATTAGCTCAGCAACTCTGTCATTTCCCATATGATGAAAGACCTGCCTTAAAGAGGAAAATATTGGTGCTGTGACAGATTGATCATTTAACACATTGTTGGGACATGCCTCAAGCTGTGGCTGGGTCTGCTGCTAGAGATCTCATAGGAAGCAGTTCAGCATACTGGCACCGTTAGTATTTTCGGAAAGGATGGTTAAGCCATTATGACAAGGCAGTTTATTTATTTATTTTATATTTTATTTTTTGTTCATAGAAAATGCAGGAATACAACAAATTCCTGAAAACTATCTGCTAACACACTCCTATAGCTAGCCAGCCAGTGGATAATCATTATATGTTCTTCAGAAAAGCAGACACCAAATCTGGATTTACTCCTGATATCTACCAGTCAAAAAACATAGTCCTAAGGTTATTTTTGAGCTTTACAGTGTTCCTATTTACATTTCAAACTAAAGAAATTAAACTATTACCTTAAACACTATGTAAAGTGATAGGACAAGTGGTAACGGGCTCAAATTTAAACATGGAAAGTTTAGGTTAGATATGAGGAAGAAGTTCTTTACTGTGAGGGTGGTGAGGCACTGGAATGGATAGCCCGAGGAAGTGGTAAATGATCCATCCCTGGCAGTGTTCAAGCCTTGGGTGACACAACCTAGGGTAAGGCATCCCTGCAGAAACAGCAAAGCAGTGAGATTCAGAAATGGTCTTCCAGTTCGGGCAGTGAAAGCAAAAAAGTGTCTGAACATGGCACTGAAGTGGTTTATTTATTGAATCACCAGTTAGTGTTTCAGAGGTGGTCTCTGGTGCCAGGGAATAGCTCTTCTAACTCTATGTTCAAATGTAATATTCCACAGATTGTATTTCTGGTGTGTTTTTCTACCTGAACATGTAAGGGATTTTCAAAGAAGCACCAAAATCCCATGGCCATTCTTTGAGCACAGGGCATCTGTCTTTCTTTTGTGTTTTGGAAAAACCAGCTGGAGCCAGTGATGATGGGATGATCATGGACATCATTTCTGCTTTCTGTCAGAATATAAAAATGCAGTGCCAGAGTAAGAACCATCAGCTTGAAGCATTGACTGGACTGTTAGACTTGACAGTGAATTTGCTCTCTTTTAAATGTGTTAAATCCGACCATAGATTAAATTTAAACTACTTTGCCACAGCATAATCCACCAGGGACACCCTGACTTTCCATTGACTTTAATGGAGCCTCTACTGAACAATTAGAGCAAAGCACAAAATACGCAGTGTGGCTGTAGAGACGAAGTGGTTAACATCCTTTTTTTTTTGTGGGTAATTTCCCCTTTTAGTTTTTACTGTGTCATTATAATTAGCAAAGCCCAAGGGTTCAAATCTGAGCTAACAAAGGGCAGCAGCATAATAGTTTGTGTGTTGTTACTGTTGCTTATTACATCTATCATTATCATCTCACCATGACCTTGGGCTTCCCCTGCTGGTTTATCATCTCTCCATCTCATGTCTGCTGTAAGCTCTCTAGGGCAGATCTGGTGGTTTGGTGGTCCAGATCTACAGCAACAGGACTTCATTCTGCGTCAAGGCCTGTAGGAGCAGCAACACAACTTTTAGAAAGATGGTTAACAGATGCATGGTTTAATGGCAGGTCTTTTGGAAAGGCAGATGCTGCTGTGTGGAGCATGTCCTCCTGAGGTCCAGTAGGTGTCTGCTGTAGGCCTAAACAAAGGCTGAGCTGCATATGGCAGAATGTTAAAGAACTGGGCAGGGAACACCTCTGTTCTGCCACTAAATACAGGCTACTATCCTATGGGAGTAGTGACAGACCGGTTAGCTCGTGCAAGAACCCATAAGAAAAGGGTGGCTTGGATCTACCTCCAGTTCAGTTTTAAAAGAGCTCAACCATGGATTGATCAGACTCATCAACAAGACATTCTCCTCCAGGACAGACTGGCAAGACTGCTGCAGCTAGTTTTGTCCTCTGCTGAAGTCCAGGCACAGCTGCCCAAGCATCTGCAGAGCCTCCATGAGCTGGTGGTATGTTGGTGTCTACCGTGCTTTGCTGGCATTGAGTCTTTGAAAAGCTGAGATACTTTTGTCTATCTAACATCTTTGGGATAATGCAGGGGGGTGAAGATGAAGCATAGCAGCTTTTTAACCATTAAAAGAGAGATCAGAATGGACGATTTATGGCTCCCTTTTGGCCAGAAATCTGTGGAACAGTATGTTGTCCCTCACTGGGCAGAGACTTCTGAGAAGCCTGTAATTTAGCCTGTAATGTATGAGAGGTTTAATATTACAACAGGCAGCACAATGGCTTGAAGAGAACCAGACGGGTCTTGACATCACCAGCCTTTTCTTCCCTTAAGTTCCCAAGCGCAGTTGCTATTGTTTGAGCTTCATCACTAATGGCATTGAAGAGGGATCCAGCATCAGCCAATTGGTAGGTCTCTTGCCACGGTATCATTATTTCTGCTCCTAGAAGATCTAGGCAGGACCACGATCAAAATATCGCGGGCTGCCAGCAAACTTCTGCTGCCACGAGAGGGGCCGAACTGCTGTTTGCAAGGGGAGGATGGAAATTTCAAAGTTAACATGGTTCCCATCTCTGGAACTATTTAACTGCAGCACACAAAGCATTCCAGTACACAGGGAATTCAGTCGTTTTATGCAGGTCAGCCCTGCGATGAAAATTTTTATATCAAAATGTTTAACTTCAAAAGGGGTTAGATTCAATTTCCTGGTGAAGGCTCGAGTCAGTTTTCATTTTAATCTCCCCTGCGTGCCTGCCCCTAGGTAAAATGTCATTGCATTGTCATGTTTGATTGTAATAATCGTAGTCATTTGGCCAGCAACAAAATCATAGGCCTGAACATTCCTGACGATTTAATCCAAATTCAGATCCAGATACATCACGAGTCCCATTTTTGAGATCAGCGGAGCCATTTATTTGCACCTGGATCATCAAATTAGGATGCGGCTCTGTCCTCTGAGGTCCTTGCTTCTATCTTACCTTATCTCCAGCTCCCCAGACAACATTTTTCCTGTTCAGGACAGCTGCTCCAATGACTGATTCTGAAGCTGCCGAAATAATGTAGACTCTTCCCCCATCCAGAGAAACCAGCAGTGCCTCATTGTTTGTGTCTTTCCTCTCATAAGTAGTCCATGAATATGCTTCCTTAAGTCACTGAAGGAAAATTCTTCCAAGAAAAAAAAAATCCTGTCTTGTCTTTAAGAAAAATATTTGGACTGGTAAAATGCATTGTACTATGAAGGATAGTTCCAATTTACAGACTCATGAGCTTATGAGTGGAATAAGCTTCCATCCTTATCTTTATGTTACAGCAATGGCACCCACATACGATAAGTCTTCGCTGGCAGAATTTTGAAAAAGTAATTCCAATGCAGTGAATATAAAATAAATGCTATCAAGGAAAAATATTTTTTGCTCCCCTGGAATAGAAAACATTATTGAAACTGTTGGATGCCTCAGGAGTCTATTCATGCAAAATCTGTTTCTGCAGTCAAAATATATTCTATTCTGCAGATATTTTTTCAATATGAGACTGAGACTTCAAGACAGAAAGAAATAGCCATTTTGGCCAGGAAAGAACTGGCATGTGGTCTGGCTTTAGGTGAGCATAGATTTTTGCATGAAAATTATAGTAATTATGGGTATTTGTAAACAGCGATTTTTGCACTTTAATGGCCTAATCGCATGGTCAACAGCTGGAAGTTGCTCTATGCAGATTCTTACCTAACACATAATAAAAGTCACCCTTTGCTGCATTTCCACAAAGAAACAAATTATAGCACAAAAGAGACCTGCCAAATGCAATCTTTCGTCCTCTTCTGCTTCTTAAAGAGGATGTTTGAATATTCTGATTTTAAAAAAGGGGTGAAACAAAAGGAAAATAATTTATGTATATCTAAACCACGTGTGTAAAGAAAAAAAGAATGGAAAATGCTGATGTATATGTACTAGTTAGCCGTTCACAGTTAATATATGCATTTCCATTGCATTTGAAAGTTCATATGTCACGCATGGCACACATCTGTTCTTTTCATTTTCAGTTCTTTTTTAAATACATATTTTTAATTTCTCCCTATTGTTTTCTCAAATGGGTCCATTACAGCAATTTAAAATCATATCCAACAAGCAAAACCACACAAAATGACTCTTGTCATATTGAAAATTTTTGCAACCTGATGAGGAATTTGCAATCTAACAGGAAACAAAACCATAAACCCCCCACCTAAACTGTCTTCCCACTAGACTGCTGGGAAACACCTCAGTTTAGCATCCTGGCCCCCACGTGCCCTAATCCAGGCATAGCTCAATCAATTAGAAGCTGCACTAGCTGGTGTTGGTGTTTACATTAATCTTTTCTTTGCATTTAGAAGTGCTTGGGAAATGAAAGGGCAGTTGCTGTAGCTCAGCTGAGAAATGGTAACTTCAAATCCTTAATTTGCTTGTGATGAACACCCTTTATTCTTAGGTGTTCTAATAAGATGCTGTCAATATGCATCACTTCTAATCTTCTACATCTTCACCCCTGTTTCTCCACTGAACA